>CAUYON010124237.1:0-20670 GCA_963573935.1 Arctocebus calabarensis | reverse complement strand
CGTGGCTGGCGCCTTAGCAAGTTGAGCCACAGCGCTGAGCCACATCCTCACTTTTAAACAGAAGGTGGGAAGAAAGAGCCCCTGGGTGGGCTGGAGAGGAGATGATTTAAATTGGGGAGGGAGCTCTCATGGTTCAGCTCTAGCCCTCAGGTGTATTTTGGTTGACCCATGAGTGTTTGAACAAAAGTTGAGTTGGCTTTGAACATTTTAAAATCCGAAATTTTCTCAAAATTTCAAAATTCCAATACAATCTGAATTTTTGGTTTCTCTTGAAAAAACTGCTGGCTACAGTCACCCCCAGACTGCTTCCTTGGTGTGGGGAACAGTTCTCCTGTTCCCTGTCAGCCTTGCCACCATGCAGCACTCAGCCTGCTTCACACGTCTTTTAACTTGCCAGGCCTTGTGGGCAGGAATGAGGCTCAACCAGTAGGTTCTGATAAAATTATACCAGTTGTGGAAATGTCGAAATCATTCTGTGCCTATGGGAAAGTAGCCAGTCTCAGGAGCCCCTGGGAAACCCACACCTCAGCCAGACTGGTGCCTTCTCTAGGACCCCTCATTCCAAAGGGGTGAAGTTGTTGAGAGTGGCCCTGGTGGTGCATGCCCCGGGCCAGCAGGGTGACACTCAAAATATTTTAGTTTGCAACCCCTGACTTAAAGCACCACACAAAAGCTCCTGGCTCTCAGATGTTGAAGGTAAAGTAGAGCAATCCTGTTTAAAGTGGTATTTTCAAACAAAATGCCTTTGGAGAATCTGGCTGTAAACATCGGCATAAGCAACAGAAGTGTGGCTTTGAATATTGGTTCTAGGAGAGTAAAGAAGAGACCAAAAAAAGTAGGAAGTGAGAAATTGAAAAGGACATCAAAGACCAGCTTAAGCACAGGAAAATCAAGAAGCAGGGCTGATACCAGTCAGAGATAAGTGGGAAAATGGCTATGCCTCCCATGATTTTCACCTCTTTCTACTTTAAAAAGATACATAATTACAATAAAGTAATTAACTGTTTTGTAATTAAATACCAAAATAATTAAATTTGAAATTAAACATGATAACATCAAGTTGTTCAGACAGGATTAATTTGTGTCTTAATCTGATAAATCACTTTCATTATCTTTAGGATTAAGTTTTAGAGAAAAGAAATTGCAAAAAAGAGAAGTGCCTACATTCCACAGAGAAAGACAGCCTGGGCTTTTGATTCCTCGTACAGCTTTCTCAAAGGTCAAGGGCTGAAGGCTGATTTTAAGCCATAAGTTGGAAGAACAAGAGAAAATATTCTGGAAAGGACTGTTTTTCTAAAATTTGTACCTGAACTTATGTTTTGTGCTTGGATTTTGAAAAGTAACCATAGCTTCCTTATAAGTGTCTAAGAACTTGTTACCCATATAAATAAATAGATAAATAAATAAATAAATAAATAAATAAATAAAGGCCCAAAAAGTAGCCAAATTACCATCAGCTGTCAAATAACAAATGTGTATTATCTATTTTGTGCTAAGTACTATGTTAGAAAATGCAAGAGCATGTAGAGATAGATACAATATTGATAGTCTCTCCTTTCCAAAGTCAGGGTTTTGTTCTCTTGCCTTGAAGAAAAAGAATAATGCATACAGAAAATAAAATGTCAATCAGGAATTCAATCAAAGAAGGTACCCATTGGCTCAGCGCCTGTGGCTCAGCGGGCTAAGGCGCCAGCCATGTACACCTCAGCTGGCGGGTTCGAATCTAGCCTAGGCCCGCCAAACAACAATGACGGCTGCAACCAAAAAATGGCCGGGCATTGTGGCGGGTGCCTGTAGTCCCAGCTATTTGGGAGGCAGAGGCAGGAGACTCGCGTGAGCCCAGGAATTGGAGGTTGCTGTGAGCTGTGATGCCACAGCACTCTATCCAGGGTGACAGCTTGAGGCTCTGTCTCAAAAAAAAAAAAAAAGAAAAAAGAAGGTACCCATTATAGTTAATGTTTTATGTCAAAATGAATAGGCCATAGAACCCAGATATTTGTCACATATTTTTCTATATGTTCCCATGAAGGTATTTTTTTAGATGGGATTACCATTTAAATCAGCAGACTTTGAACAGAGCAGTGTGAATGGGCCTCATCCAATCAGTTGAAGGCCTTAACAGAAAAAGACTAACCTACCCTGAGCAGGAAGGAATTCTGCCAGCAGACTGCCTTTGGACTTGAGCTGCCACTCTTGCCTGGGTCTCCAGCCTGCTGGCCTACCCTGCAGGGTTTGGACTTGCCAAGCTTCCACAAGAATGTAAGCCAATTCCTTAAAATAAATCCCTGTCTCTCTCTCTCTCTCTACATCATGTTGTTTCTGTTTCTCTGGAGAACCCTGACTAATACAGCAGCACCAAAGTAAGGCAGGGTCTCTGCAAGTTGGAAATGGGTGAGCTGTTTCCTGCCATGTAGAGGAAGCTGGTTCTGGGAGGACAGAGCCACAGAGAAGCCAAGCTTGTTCCGTGTGGCCCAGCTGCACCCCAGCCTCCCTGCAGTTGTATGATCCTTCAAACAAACTCCCCTTCAGGCTGCAGCTGGCTTGCTGGGTATATTACTTTACTAGGGCTGCTATAACAAACTACCACAGACTGATGGCTTAAGCAACAGAATATATTGTTTCCCATTTTTGGAGGCTGGCTGCCCAAGATCAAGGTGTCTGCAAGTTGCTTTTCTCTGGGGCCTCCCTCCTTGGCTTCTAGATGGCCATCTTCTCTTTCCTACTTTTTCACATGCTTTTCCCTCAGTACACGCTGTGTTCTTGTCTCTTCTTACAAGGACGCCAGTCATGTTGGATTAAGGCCCACTTTAATGGTCTCCTGTTAACTTAATTACCTCTTTATAGACCTGATCTCCAAATATAGTCACATTCTAACTGGGAGTTTGAACTCCAGCATAGGAATTTTGTTGAGGGCACAATTCTGCCTATATAATGAGGGGTTTGAGTTGAGTTTCTGTCACCTGCAACCAAGAAAGTCCTAACTAATACGCATGCATACTCGTGGAAAATAAAACCTGGGAAAATAGTTCTCAAAATCTTAGAAGATGCTATTTCTGCATTATGGATTAAGACTGATATTTGTATTTGCTTACCCACATTTTCTATTTTTCTTCTGCAATGAACATGTATTCTTGTTGTCATAAAAATATTTTAAAATATCTCAAAGTATTCCAGAGACTTGAAGGTGATGGACAGGGTAAAACCCAAGGGTGGCATCTGGGGGGAGGGGTAGGTGCTGATTGCTGTGGACAAGCTCTGAGGGCACCCACGGGTGGGATGACGGGGGAGAAGCCACAGAGCTGTGCCTGGGAGAGTTCAGAGATCAGGAAACAAGACATCCTTCTGCCAGTTAAACCATATAAGCAAGCAAAAATGGATCCACACAGAGAAATGCCAAGTCACCTTAAAGACGCAGGAGGGCTGCAGCCCAGACTCACTGTGATTGGAGGAATTCAAGGGCTGGAGCAGCGCCTGTGTATTGGGGGTGGGGAATGCAGTGGGAGGGGTGAGGGAACCACTGGGCTCCTGCTAACGTTGCAAAGGTGAGGGTGTGGAGGGGATGGAGCTGCCCTTCCAACCAGATGTCTTAGAAAACTATGAAGCCCCTCTTAGCCTCTTAGGCTCTGTGTATTTTTGTTAAAAAGAAGAATAAAATAAAAAATTGCGAGAGGCTTCTGTTTTTTTTTTTTTTTTTCTTTTGTTCCTTTATGGTAGAGAAAAAATGAGTCCTGTGTACCTGGACCAAAGGGGAAGGAGGTAAACAAAACAGTGGGCTGCACTGGCCCATGATGGGGTCACCACAACACTGAGACCTGTGCTTGGGCAGCCCCTGGGGAGTGTGGTGGGTGCTCTAGACAGAGGCTAAGAGAGAGGCCCAGAGCTCCGTCCAGGGAGGCCCAGGGAGACCTCCTGGAAGAGTGGAAGCTCCCTGAGGCTGGAGAGCCACAGTTCCCAGTGCACCGTCTCCAGGCCTGCAGGGAAAGGCGCTTCTGGTCCTGTGCTCTGTCATTACCCTGTGCTACTCTCAGGTCTCAGGCAGTTCCTTGACACACAACCACATTCTGTTAGCAGTTCTAGGGACGTGAAGGAGAGGGAAGGGGCCAGGCAGCAGCCAGAGCAGAGCTGGAGCTTCGGGAAAGACTCCTTTAGGAACAGCTTGAGACACATCCCCTTCCTCAAAAAGAGAGCGGGAGGCAGTATCCAAATGCAGAAGGCCAGCCAGGGAAGGCCCCAGCAGTGACAGTCCTCGGAGGGAAGGCCCAGGCAGTGACAGTCCTCATGTGCTCTTTTCTGGACAGGACCCTCCCAGGGAGCAGGAATGCTGCCACTCTGTAAGGGCAAGGTCTGGGACACTGGTTCTGAATTGACCCTGAGGGGCTGGGCTGATCATCCCAGCCAGATGGTAGGTGACCAGGCCCAGAGAGGCCCACAGGTCACACAGCAGGGACATGGAAAAGCCAGGACAGAAACCACATTTAGCACATTTCTTACTGCTCCAGGCCACTGCAGATGAAGTGGGGGCACTTTTTCCAGCCCTGCTAGGGCAATGTGGGGTCCTCATCCTTGAATGCCTACCCCTTTCTTATCACCGCTGAAGCTCCAGCACTGGCTGTTACAAAATCCAACCAACCTCCTGGCTGGGTGCGCGTCCTCATCCTGTGACCCCCATCTCTAACAGAGGCTTTCCTTCCTGCGGAGTGTGGGTGATGGTCCTCGGGCGTGAGAACCTGGAGCACCTGCTGGTTCTGTTTCTCCCTGGAAACGTGGCCATCTGTTGGAAGCTGCGTCTCCCACGAGCCAGTCTTTTAGAGGTTGTACTGGCTGCTGTTATGTCCTGCCCAAAGCTCTGGGGTCCCCTTACCATTTTTGTGCCTGCGGATGCCCCCAATGGCTGGCCTGAGGGAGAGGGCAGTCAGGCTGCTGAAACCCATTTTGCTTATGTCCAGGGAGAACAGGAAATGCCTCGTCCTGGGGCTGCCTCTGACAACAACTGCTAAATACCCCAGCTCCCTCACCCTGATGGAGACACTCCAGGAAGCGACCTGCACCATCTCCAGAACTCCCCTAAAGAAATGAGCCCGAGTTACCCCCAAGCTTGGTGTCACACTCTCATTTCCCAGTTCTACTTCCCCAGTTCCCTATCAGTTTTTCCAGGGAACACTTGTTAATAAATCATTCCCTCATAAATTGCTTCCAGGCAGATCTTCATCTCAGGGTCTGCTTTTGGGGAATTCTGCCTCAGACAGTTATATTAAGAAATCTAATTGCTGAGCCTCCAAAGCTGAGGACCAGCAGACTGGTGCCACAAGGCTGAATTTGGCCGGCAGTTGCATTTTGTTCAGCATGCCTCCCCAGCCTTTCTGGTCCTCCTTCTCAGCAAACACTCTGTTTTCCATGTGGGAATAAAATTCTTGACCTTGGCTAATGGAGTGCTTATCAAGTGTGTTGATTATTCACAAATAAAGCAATACTTGGCCACAGCATAGAAAGTGCTTCGAGAGCTGCTAGCACTTCTTGCAAACCTTGCAATTACCTGTGAGGAAGGAGCTATCATCACCCCCTTCAAACTGATGAAGATTCTGAATGGTAGGGGCTTTTTTTACCCAGTCATATATCTGGGAACCAGCAGAGGCAGTGTTTGCATTCAGGCAAAATGACTCTACCCACTGTACCACATTAGGGACCCAGCAAAGCCACACTCTCTCTCCCACCCACACCCAACCTAGGGCATCTTAGCCATGCCCTCTCTTCCACCCACATCCCCAACCTAGAGCATCTTATAACAGGTGGAGTTTCCTCTGGTTTGGGCTGGTCTCTTTTCTTATTATTTCCTTTCTCCCTTTCAACAGCTTAGGGCTTGATTTGGGTAGGCACAAGAACAAAAAATGATTGAGGACGGTATATTTTTGGAAGGATTTGTATCTTTCTTTAAAAGAAAAGACTAAGCATCCACATATATTTAACTCCTCAACTTGCAGAGTGGCAGTTCCTGGGACTCAGCATTTCCACCAGCCAGCTAAGGCTGTTTCCAGAAATTGGATCTTTGCTCTCGTGGGGCTGCCGTCAGGAGAGGAAATCTGTCCCCCTCCACCTTGTACCATTCCTCCTCCAACAAGCTGTCAACTCTGCAGTGAGAACAGTGCCAGCCTGCAGGCTTTCTGTTCCCAAAGCTTAGGGGGATGACTCAGTTACTGAGGTATTTCCTTTTATCATGAGGCTACCATGCAGAGATTTTCAAATTATTTCCCTGAAATGTGCCTCCCCTCACCTTGCTGCATACCTTGTCCCCAAAAGGCACACTTTTTAATAGATTCTTCTAACAACATACCAGCCAACATCTATTAGGCTCTTTCTAGATGGCCAGGCACCTCGCTCAGCATTTCACATCTGTCAGCTCAGCTCAGCCTCATGGCCACACTGGAAGGTCTGCATACTGGTGTTCCCATTTCCTGGATGAGGAAACTGGAGGCCCAGAGAGTTTGCCCACAATCATTTTGTCCAGAAGGAGCATAGATAGAGCTCAAACCCATGTAAGTCTTTAACCACTCTACTGTACTGCCACATCTCTGTGAAAGGATTCCTATTATCTAGGCAGAGTGTGTTATTTGTTTGAAGTCATTGCTTCCCTCCTTTTTCTTGATGACACCTTTCCTTGGGCAGATCCCACCTTTCCTTGCCTTTGACTTTGGCTTTGGTTGTGTGACTTACTCTGGCCAATAGAAAGAGGGTGGAAGTCAGAGTGCACCATTCTCAGCAAAGGCCCTAGGAGGAAGGCACATTTCTGCCACTCTCTGCCAAGAGAAAAGCATGTTCTTGAAGCCACCAACTCTCAGCTTGAACCCCAGAATAAAGACCTGTAGGGCAGACCTGATCCCACTCTGAGGCCGAAAGGTCAACTTCTTTCATCTAAATTCAGCTGAGTCCAGCCAAGATCAGACAAATCACAGCCAACAAGCCCATTGTGGGCACAAAATCAATGGTAGTTGTTAAGAGCCACTAGCTGTTGGGTCTGTTTGTTACAGTAGCAGAAACTGCTCACTGTTACATGTGATAGCATTCTTTCTAATCTAGCCAATGGTGGTTCTCAGCATTTTGAAGGCAGAGTGCAGGACCACAGTCTTGGAGAAGAAATGGACCTCCATCATCATGTGACCTGGGCCTTCTCAGATTAAGCCCTCCTTTCCTCATGAAGTGGCCCACTGCCTCTCTGGACACAGAAAGGACGTCTTCCCTACACTTAGCCCTGAAGGTCTGTGCTCAGCTAACACAATTCCTGCCCTTTCTTTATAAGCATCACCTGAGTCCCTCATGACCTCATCACTCTCCTACAAACACACTCCTACTTGTCAGTGTTCCTCTTAACTAATGGTCAGGGCAACTTGCCGTGGACTGTCCAATCCCTGCTTAGTTCTTTTCCTTAGTTACTGTGTCCCTGCAAACCAGCAAAGTTCGGCTATTGGAAGGCTCCGGGAAGAGACTGAAAGAGGAGAGGAAGAGAGACACCCATCTCCCCACCACCCCTGCTTCAGGTGGCATCTTTGGCCATGTCTGAACGTCCTCTGTGAGTCCAACCTTGTCTCCACAGGTCCCGCCCACTGTGTCCTCCTTTCCATGTCCTGCCTAGCGGCCCCCAGAACCGAGATCTGGGAACATCTCCTCCTTCTTGCACCCAACCCAACATGAAAGGGTGGCTCCAGCTACAGCTAAGCTCTGAGTTGCCCCTTTGTTTCCTTCCGGTTCTCCCCTCCCCATGCAACTAGCCCTCCCATGTTAAATCCCCTCATCTCAACTACTCAGCCTGGGTTCTGTCTTCTTCAATGGGCATTGACATTACACGCCACATGTCCACCCTTCACACGAATAGAATTGACAGGTGGAAAATACAACATGGGTTGAGTTGCAGTTGACTTGTCGAGAAAATGTTAGATTTTATAGCTCATTAAATATCTACATGTTAATTTCAAATAAAGTTTTCTTTTAGCGTTGTATAGCTAACATTTTTTTTTCTGGCCCTTAGCACATCTCCGTAGCCCTTGAAAAGCTTGTGGACAATATGGATAAAATGGCTCTGATGCTGGTGACTGAAGTAAACAAAGCGTTCCAAAGAGCAGTGGCAAGGGACTGTCTACTCCAGACTGTCGTTCTCTTGGTGAAAAGCCAAAAGGAAAAGAAACCCAGAGAAAACTGTGCTCACTGTCGGGTGTCATTTTGCCCAGGGAGTCTCCCCTTTTCTATCCAACAAGATGGTGTCTTTGTCCTCTAAGAGGCCCAGAGCTCAGGAGGACCTTGGGTCTATGAAATAGATTATCTTCACCGTCTAAGAGGCAAGAGCACTGTACATGTGTCGGTGAAGTTCAGGTTTCCCAAGTTGCCCAACCACCACAATAAAGTTAAGAGCAAAACTCCCCTGGAAGGTTGCCAAGACGTTAATGCAGGTTGCCGCACAGCAGTGAGAAGACAAATAGTGGCTCTGACGGCCCCTCCTTAGCAAATGGATTTGGCTGTGTGAGCCGAGCCCTGCAGCACAGTGAGCCTCAGCCCCGCCTGGCCGTGCACCTCCCCCTGGCAGGGAGATGGTCATGCCCAGGAGAAGCGAGTTCGGCCAAGGGCAGAAGGCAGCAGCCAGGTGCTTAGCACTGAGTTTTCTCATCAAGACAATGGACTGTTGAATTTGATCTTGGCCTTAGGACCAGCTCAGGAGTGGCTAGAGCGCAATCCCTGTCTTGGCGGCACCCCAGGGTTCATCTCTTCAGACCAGACAAGGAGCTGGCCCTTGGCAGGCAGGCACATGGGGCAGTGGCCAACAGCAGGCACAGCCAGGCCTGGTATGGAATACCTGGCTGTGGGACTAGCTGCCCACCTGTCCTTCTCCAGCTTCATTGGTGTCACTGGGAACCTGATCCTCTGACACCCTCACTGCTCCCACCATGGACAGCCGTAGGAAAGGAAAAGCCTCTTGGTTGGAGATAGACCCCTGGTCATGCTGAAGGAAGGACAAAGATAATACAACCAGAGAGGAGGAGGAAGGAATGGGGGAGTGCCGGCTCAAAGAGGACATGAATCCAGTCTCTAGTCACCCAGAACACATTTAGTGAGGAGGCCTTATCCAGCATCTCACTAGTCTCTACCACTGTAATAAGCACACGCCTAGGGCTGCTGATCTCACTGGATTTTCTAGAAATCTTGTATGATGTTGAAAACAGCCTGGCCAGTGAAAGTGCCACTCTATAAGGTGCCATTGTTTATATGGTGGGGCACAGCTGCCGCAGGGTGGAGGTGGGTACAGAGACAGATCACACCAGCCGGGCCCAAGGAGCTAGGTAGTAGGAGGCACTTGAGATGGGATGGAATGGAGCTGATTGTATTTATCAGAATTTTCAGGGAGCAAAGATGCCAAGAAGCATGAGTTTGAAATGAATCTCTTGATTAGTTGCTTGAGAGAGGGGGGAAATCTGCTAACAATCTTCTCTCTATTTCCCCCAGCAGAGCTCAGATCTGGCCCTAAATCACTGCTGAACAAACGTTTGCAGAATATCCTATTCATGGAGCCCTCTTTGCCATCCCAGATCACTTAGGTCCTGCATGGTCATTAGAGTTCAGGGAAGGGGAGACAGAACTCTGCCTCTAGCCAGCTGTGTAACGTGGGGCAAATGACCTCTCTGAGCTTTCATTTTTTTATCTGTAAAATGAGGAGCTAAGACTCTTGAAGCCATTGTCCTAGGCGTTCCATGAAACCAGCAAGCATGCTTGCTGAAGACAATGCTTTGGATAGCCCGACAGGCTGGAATTGGGAGTGAATGGAAATCATCATGACCAGCATGCAGGAAGCACACCCCAGGACCAGCACCTGCATGAGCATGGAATACTTATTAACCTGTTTACTTCTTACAATGGCACCCACCTTGACCAAATACCCCCTGCATTCCTCAGCTCCACTGGGGGTGTCACTTCCTCATTTCACAGATGAGAGGGAAAATTACAGACATTAACCTAAGGACAGGGATGCAGGGCCTGACCATCTGCAGCACCAGCCCACATGCGGGTTCTCCCTAGGATGCCTGACCACGGCCAGAGGGCCTCTGGACTGCTTCCTTCCTGGAGTTGACACCCTCTCAGATCCTTAATCTGCTGGCAGAGGCCTTGAGACAGAGAAAGCCTCATACTCATGGAGTCTGTGTAAGTACTGTTTACCACTTAGTCATAGCCAAATGGAATAAGAGCAGTATTGATTAATTGCAATTTTTTTTGAAATACATATTCGCTCTGATATTTTATCATTAATGCATTAAGAAGCTGAACAAGCAATAAGACCAAATGGACTTCAAAACGCAGCAGAATTTCCATCCAATGCGGTCTGATTTACAGCCATTACCTCCTGGCAGAAGATAACCCCCATTACAGCCCACACCTTGGCTAAAACTTGAGAGCTCTTTGTTCTTCACCTTACTTATTTATTTCCTCAGAGAGCAGGTGTACCTGGGCTCTGTGCCATGGGGCGGGCCCTTTTTGGTGATTGGGGAGGGGGAACCCATGTACAGTGGGGAGCCTGGACAGAGAGGACAGTAAGCTTTTTGCTGTATGTGGGTGGAGGACTGTGGACCCTGACCTGGTTATGGGGGACATGGTGACCTTGCCTCCTGCTCCTGCCCTCCCCAGCAGCCAGCTCCAGAGGGAGAAGAAGGCTCTCAGGACAGGTGACTCCAGCCCACTCTGCAGATCTGGCCAAGGCCACAGTGCCCTGTGTGTTCATAGCGAGGCTGAGCGCTGGCTCTGTCATTGGCTAATAGAAGAAAGAACTGGCCAGCCTTCTCCCTTTCCTCTTTCTCCTCCTCCTTCTCCTTCCCTTTCTTCTCAAAACAGTTTTGTTCTTGCAAAGTCTTGTCAAAAGCTCTTTAGATGCACTGACAGGGACAAAAATTACCTAAAACAACAACAACAACCACCGCCACCTATTTAAAAAGCACTCTTACAGAATTCTGTCACTAAGAGCTTAGGGATGGCCTCAGTAAGGGAGTTGGTGTTTTGTGAAATTTAACTTGAGCTGTCCCAGAGAGTGAGGAGGGCTGTTGATTCAGGTGGGCACAGGTCAGAAGTGTGGCCACAGAAGCGGCCATCCCAGGATATAGAAGTCCATCCCTTCCCCTGCTTTTCCTCTCAAAGGTGAGGTTTTCCCCTCCCTGGATTCTCAGTCAGCCCGGAGATGGTGAGCACAGCCCTCTGTGAGGCTGATTGCTGCATCCTTGAGCCTCTTGAAGGTTTTTCTGGCTCTGCAGAGGTCGTTCCTATTTGGGAAGCCCAGCCCGAGACCTGAGCTGAAGGGGAAGGACTTAGAGGCCTGGCCAGTCACCCATCTTTCTCAGGGTTGTTCCCAGGGACCTTGCTGTGTGTTGGGCACTCCCTGGTGGCAGGCCCCGCACAGGTTTCAATGACAGCATCTAGAGAGGCTTGAAAGGCAGCCTGGACTTCAAGAAGCTTGGTGTCTAGCAGGAGAGCTGGACAAGCGCACTGTCACCATCCAGTGTACTGTGGAGGAAGAGGCAGAGGTGAGCTCAGAGCTGCAGGCTGGGGCAGGCTGGGCTTGGTGCAGCTGGAGCTGAGTGGGAGTTAGTCAGCAAGCAGGGGCACTCTGGACCAGTGGGGAGTGAGAGCAGGGGTGGCCAGCAGTCATGCTGAACAGACAGGCTGGAGCCTTCAGCTGCTGGTTTTATAAGTGACAGTGGTAGGTTCCACAGCAGGGGAGCCATCTAAGGGAGGGAGAAGAAACCAAGCCCCTCCTCCACGCTGTGCACTGGGCTAAGGCATGTTCAAAAGGGACATCTGGTTCAGGCCTGTGAACAGCCCCAGGACCATGCAAAGCCTTACCGGAGTTCCAATCCTAGTCCACCACCTATTATTCAGATGATTTGGGCATAGTACTTAACCTCCCAAGTCTCCTCCGAATGTGGTGTGTGCAGATTCCACGAGGATTTGTGCAAAATGCTTGGGCCCTGACAAGTGCCAGGCAAAGGCTTGCCTGACCTTCAGACCCAGGCTGTAAACTAGGTAAGAAGCTTGTCCAAGGGCACAGTCAGGATGTGAATCCCAGCCCTGCTAGCCGCAGAATCCTTGCCTCTAGACCATGGTATCTCCCTGCTCCTTGGGTGGGGATCTCTCAGAAAGGCTGACATGGGCACTGAGGGAGTGGAGGTGGCACCAGAGGTAGCAACCAGAGGATCTTCCTGACTCTTTCACAAGTGAAGTCGAACATTGGCAATTACAGGATAATCTTGGGCCAGAGGCCACACGACAAAGGACCAGGTCAACACTGTCTGAGGCCCTATGCTCCCTCCTTTACGAAAGGGAGCAGTGTGAGGGCAGACAGCCCCCAACCCATCAGGGCAGGCAGGGCCTCTAGGTCACCCAGAAAAACCTCCTCCAAGCATGCACATCAGACTAGCCTCCCTGAGACCTTACTGCTCCTCAGGAGGTCAGAGACACCTCCTCTGACTTCTCCCCGCTCTCCATCTGCCCCAATCTGGGAAGAGCATCTCTGCTTATCTGGACCACTCGGGGGGCCTCCAGAGCCTGGGCCCCTGCAACTGGTGATTCAGGCTAGCTTTGTCCCCTCCTGAGGGCTCCGCAGGAAGACCCTGTGTATGAAGCCCGTCCGGGTTCAGCCTGCATCCCTTCTGCTGGCCAGTGCCCTCATCCCTCACTGCTGTGAGAGTGGCTCTGACACAGTCGCCCTGTGGGAAAACTTCACCAGGTGGAACCAGGAACTACCTGCCCACCCAGCCCCAGCAGCCACTGGCCTTTGTCTTAAGCTCAGACTAACTTCTGCTCCAGGCTCCTGTCATGAGAGCACAACCTGGATCCACTGCTCCTGCTGCCCAGCCCACTCACGGCTGCCCTCCTCCAGGGAGTGCTCCCTCAGCACATCACCTCACAGGAATCCTGTCTCAAGCTTGTTCCCGGGAACCTGTCCTGAAAGACCTGTGGCTGCCACGTGGCTCCTCCCTCCCAACCCTACCCCTATCAGACTGCCATGCCCCAACACTCCAGACACTCTCAATGGCCTGCCTGCCTCTGCTGTTACACTCCTCCCCAGCTGCACCTTTGTAAATACAGCTCCCTCTGCCTGGAACACCCTTCCCTACTTCTTAGCCCAGTGGAAAAGCCCAACTTGAACATCACCCCCTCTGTGACACTTCCATGGGGACACCTGAGCACATCCGCACCTGTACGCAGCACTCATCACGTGGATCACATGCTGTGACTTTCGTTTGTATACGATGGGGGTTCGGGTGCTGCTCCATCGACTGAACTGTGAGCTTTCAGGGCCTTCCACCCCTGCCCAAATGCCCAGCACCTGTCAGCTGCTCCCTCCTGCCTGCCGGCTGTCCCGAATAGGTTACCTGTCTCCAAGGTTGCCCTGGAGTCAGACTATCCCCACCCATTGTGGGTCAGTCTGGCCTGCTCCTTCCTAGTCCTCCCCTTTGGCACCTGGACCTGTCTCCTTAGAGTCCTTGCTGCATCCTTGAGAAACACTTGGAGGGAAACTGAGGCTCAGGAGGTGGTATGGCCGCCCCTGGTCACACAGCCAGCAGGAGGCACAAACAGAACTCTGACCCTAGGACACCTTTATTCCAGTTTGGATCACTACAGGTGAAGAGGATGGGTGTCTTTGCAGGAGCTCTGGAGAGGCCTGCTGGGATAGCGTGGACCCTCTCATTCCTCGTCCCCCTATTTCCCCGTCAGAGGAGAGGGGCACCCCACATTGTACCAGGCAGGTTGAGCAGAGGACAAAATTCACCCCAAATGTTCAAATAAAGAAACTTTAATGAAAAGGATACTCCCAGAGGTGTGGGCTCGGTTAAGGGAACAAACAGGGACATGCAAACCCCTATGGACTGGCAACATCTGGAAGTTGCTGCTGTCCCTAGGGCTGAAAGGTCAAGGGCAGAAACGGGTTAGCAGAGATGTGGTGGGGCGATGTCAGGAGGCCCTCAGGGTGGGAGTACCCCAACCTCTCTCCTCACACCCCCAATCTCCTGCCAGCGCCTCCCACTGGCCAGACCCAGCTGGAAGTCAGAGGGCCAGAGAGCCTGGAGCCAGCCTCCTAGGACACAGAGCAGGGCCAAGGAGGCCAGAGAGTGGATCTGGGTCTGGGGGGGTGGCAAGTGAGAATGACCTTCTCAGGGAGGAGAGATGATGCTTGCTTTTAATGAGCCAGCAGTTGGCGGCACCTGGGACCACAGAGAAATGGGTGTGCAAGGCATGTTCACGGTCATCTGAGTTTGTACGACTATGTAACCAGAGGTTAATGAAGGCTGTCCCAGTGGGCCACCAGTTCTTTGTCACAGGGTCCTGCAGATAAAGGAAACAGAGCCAAGGTAAGTGGAAATACAGCCTCAGCCAGCCATTGGGTTGAGGTGGAGGCGTCTCAGAGGCTGTGTTGCTTTCAGAACCCTAGGGAAGGGGTTGCTGAGGCCTGCCGGAGGCTGCCTGGTGGTATTTATCCTCCCCTGTCCAGCAGACACCTGAGAATACTTGGCCCAGCCCATTAAAGATGGCACACCATGGTGAGGGGACTACTGGGGACGCTCCCTGACTTTGTGGGATTTTCTGGGTAGGAATGAAAGATGTACCCTGAGGATGCAGCATAACCTCAGAGGGGAAGGACTTTGAAGTGCATGGGGTGCTCAGCCCACAAGGCTTGGAGGCCCCAGGCCAGGCCTGGCTCTAAGCCTCAGCAGGCTTCTTCACTGGACATCTCAGTAGGGACCAGCATGAGCCCCCTGAGGGAAGATCCTTGAAGAATTCCACACTTTCCCTTGACACTAGGATCCCAGTATGCCTTTGGAGGAAGCGAATAAATTTCCCTTCAACTCATGGGAGCTTAGGGTCTAGTCTTGTTTATTTGTTAAAGAATAAATAAGACGTTTCTTGCATCTTCGTGGAGACATTTAAAACCACTGAACATTTATTGCATGCTACATGCCTGGTGCTCAGGAAGACAGCAGCAAGTGATGGATTCAGAGCCTCAGCTGGGGAATTAGACTGCCAGGAATCCTTTCCCAGGATTCCACTTACTAGCCAGGTGCACTTGGTTAATGTATGCTGGTTGACTCAGCAGTTTTGCAACTGAAGAGCAGAAAGTCTTTCCAGGGGGTACATTGGCATGAATGGTGGGATAGATTATAAAAATGGCCCCAAGCAAGCATCGCTTCCTGGAGTCTATTTCCCTACTCCTTAAATCTGGCAGGCCTGTAACTTGCTTTAGTGCACAGACTGTAGCGGAAAGGAACTATAGCACCAGTTCTGAGCTGAGGGTCTAGCCAAGAGGAGACACTGGCAGGAGCCTAAGGTACAGGAGAAGAGAGGCTAGAATACTTTCTTCCTTTCTCCTCCTTGCCTTGGGCTGCACGCCTGGCAGTGACTACCCCTCCTCCAAGCTCCAGCTCCTTTCCAACGCTGTTTCTTCTCCGACCCATTAGCCTTGAGGGTAGTGTCTTAGGCGGGATTCCCCAGAAGCAGAGGGAGAGCTGAGGATCTGGGTGAATGTGCTTATTAGAGTAAGGGTTTCTGGAACGACTAGGAGGGGTGTGGGGAAGGATACCAGGCCAGGGTGTGTGTAGGATCACATCTCAGAATGTTGCCCTCAGGGACTCACCTGTCAGTCCCAGGCCAAGGGCTTCTCAGGGAACACTTCTGGCTGTTTGTGTGCAACATGACTGGCAACATGACTCCAAGGGCAGCCCCAGGTAAAGAGACCAGGTGAAGCAGGGCCAAACACACCAGGATGCCCACACTCAGGACATCTCCTCCTCCAGCTTTTATTTTGCAGGTTTCAGCATTCATGGGGGGTAAGTAGCAAGAAAGCATGGGTTTAATTTCTCCAAGGCAGTGCACAAAAAGCAGGAGGAATGGTTACCTTGGAGAAGTTTCACCTTTCTGCCCTGGAAAAGCTCCCAGGAAAAGAAATACAAAGGGCTCTGAATTTCCCTCTTGAAGTGGGAGGGAGATAAAAAAAATTAATACCTGGAAGTTATCCTGCCCAAATGTGTGTTCAATAGAACTAACCTAGTAGAGTATGGCCCCTGCGTTCAAATCTGACTCTTCCATGTTCTAGCTGTGTGACCTCAGTCTGGTTATTTAACCTCTCTGGGCCTTTGTTTTGTCATCTGTAAAATGGAACTAATAGTATTAAGAATACTGTTATTACCTGAGTTAACATACAATGTAGAGAGCTTAAAACAATGTTATGCATGAAATAAGCAACCAGCGCTAGGCAGATTTTAGCTGTTGCTGTTGTAAATCACTAACATAATCTTTTTAACGTGAATATGCATGTTGTAAACAGTTCTCTTCTGTAACACAGCTTTGGATAAGCAGATAAAACTTCCACCTTATACAAATGAAGGTTTGTACCCTTTCCCCTGACTTGGTGAAAGTGATGTTGGTGTCTGGCTGAGGTTTAGAGGGTGTGTGTACACAGCAGGACCTGTGATTCTCACTGCTTCCTTCCCAGAGCGCTGAAAGTTGGAAAACAGAGATGGAAGAGGGGCGTCTCCTTGCCCAGGGGGTGCAGGCAAGTGTGGCTGCTCCCTTCCTTCCCGCCGTGGGTTGTGCCCACTAAGCATATTCACTTTCTTCCTATTGAAGTGAGAGGCGGCAGGGCTGAGCTGCTCTCTGCAGAGAAGCAGTGCATCAAGAGGTTAGCACTGTCTATTGATTTAGTAATTCGCACACACTTTTCCGGATAGATTATCTTCCCGGAGACTCTGACAGCAGCAGCCAGCCGCTAATGCAATGCAGGGCTGGCGCTGGAGGGAGGGGTGAGTGGATGTGGAGACGGCGGGTGGGGGGGTGAGGAGAGGAGACAGGAGGCCCAGAGGGCCCCATAGGGTGGGTGAGTGGGTGAGGAGAGGGAGGAGCCAGTCGACGTCCTCTAGGAAATGGTAGTGAGCATGTCCAGGTGCCCCCAGAATCCCCTTAGAGAAGAAGACTGCTGGGACTGCTGCCTAAAAACGCCCTGAGATGCTTTTCTGGTGATGCTTCAGGTAAAGAACACTGCCTCATCCAAGGTCACCCTGCTCCGCTGGAGCAGGCACAGCCAGTAACTGATCGATACCTGATCAGCACTGGGGCACATACACCTCCACACCCCAACTCCGAACATCTGCCAGACTACTCACTCCAGAGCCCAGGGACACCTCTTCCTCACCCCATCCACAGAGGGTGGTCCCAAGAGCGTGCCCGAATGAAATTCTCTACACTAACTCTGGCCTCACTGTGTGCGACCAAGGTAGTCTGACTGGCAACACAGCCCAGCTGGCCTCCTGACTCCTGGTCCCTGTCCCAGGGGAGCTTGGGAGCAAAGCCACCCTTACTGCACAGCCCCTCAACTTCTGTATCAAGGCCTATCAATACAGGGTGGCCTTTATACAAAGTAGTGGTGCAAAGTTAAGGATCTACCCACCTGGCAGGACCCTGGCCAGGAACATGTAGCCTAGAGTGGACCCTCTTCCTCATCCACTTTATTTCCCACCCCAGAGCCTGTCTTGCAGGCCCAGAACTTCTCTGGGTTCCTCCCATTAGGAAGAACGCTCTGGCCTAGCTGCTTGGTCCAGGAGCTGCTTGAGTGTCGTAGCTGCTGGCGAGGCTAGGCGCTAAGAGGACCTGCAGAGTGTGCAGTGCAGAACCAGCGGAAATGTCTGCAGGGCTGTTTCATGCACAAGGAGCAGGCACCAGGGGGCAGAGAGAGAATGTTGGTTTAGGATTCGAGTTTTCTGATCACTTATATGTTCTAGCGTTCCCTTCCCCATCTATACTTTCGCTCATTGTCCTGTTCCAGTCATGAACTCCCCAGGGACATACACATCAGAGAGCATGCTGGGGTTAGGAACTCAGCAACAGATGGCCCCACCCCAGCCTGCATGCCTCTATCTTAGGGGGATGTCTATTCATCCATCCATCCATCCATCTATTCATGCATTCATTCTAGACAGACAGACAGATAATAGACCAATGGGATGGCTGGTCTGCAGTCTCTGCTGGGGTTTTGATTGTCCTTTCCCACTGACATCCATTAAGGCAGTGGTTCTCAACCTGTGGGTCACAACCCACAGGAACTGTATGAAAGGGCCGAGGCATTAGGAAGGTGGAGAACCACTGCATAAAGGGCAAGGAACATGTTGCAGAGAGGGGGTTGTAACAAAAGCCCCATGGATGCAGTAGCACCTGAGCTTGACCTTGAAGGAAGCATGTGCCAACAGTTGTGGAGAGAAGAGTCCAACCAGGACCCCCATAAAGAAAGCATCCCTCTGTCTCTGTATGCCAGCAGAGGACTGTCAAGTGATAAGCAGGCTCTTTTTCAGTTGCTCCTTCAGACACAGACTGCTGGGAGAAGGGCTTCCTGGACACAAAGCCCTCTTAGCCAAGGATACCTGGCCCTCTGAGTCTGCACCTCCCAATCCATGGAGAGTCTTGCCATCCCCTCCATTCAGCAGTCTCTGTTAGGCATCTCTGCTGTGGCCCCTCCAGCGGGGCTGGCAGTTGAGACAGACCCTGTGGTCTACCTCCTTCTCCTCCTGCCAGTGGTATCCTCTGTGTTCCCAGGCCCCGCAGGCTGCCATCACCTCCCGCTGTCTCTCCTTGTCTCTACTTCTAGCTCCCTGTCCTGGGAGGAGGTAGAAACTACCAGTATTTGAACAGAGAGAATTTAATACAAAGAATTGTTTAACTGTGCGACTGAAATGAGAAAAAGAGAAATCTAAGGCAGAACAGAGGCAGCAACTGTAGGAAGCAGGTGCTATCTCTAGTGCTGGGGACGCCAAGGGAAGAAGTTAGAATTATTAAAAGACTTTGGAGCTGTGGGCGGGACCTCGCAGAGCTGGGACCCAGGTACCTAGGGGTGAGGTTGGAGAGGGCAGCCAGCTGGTGTTCACGGCTCCCAGCTCAGAAAGGCCCCTGGGGCTGAGATCCAGCCATGGAAGGAAGGGATGCGGGAGGGCTCATTCAGTGTTGCGGGCCGGGGAGTGGGTGATGCAGCTCCGCAAAATGGAGAGGAGAAAAACTGCCACGTGCTTTGGGAAGGATCAGCTGCCAGGGCGGAGCAGCCCTGCGAGGTGTCGGTGCCCACAGGAGCAGAAAGCGGACCGGCGGGAGCAGGTTCCGGCTTCCTCCTGAGCCTTCTGTGTTCTCCAGCGCCCCCTAATGGCAGATCCTGTCAGGGAGCCGCCCGCCCAGGACAACTGTGCCTTGTAGGGTCGCTCCCGCACCCTAGAGCCACTGGAGGGGGCAGACGGGTGGAGGTGGATCCCATAGACATAGCTCAGGGCGGCACCCTGGGTGTCCGCTGGATAACAGCGCCACACAGGAGCTCCGAGACAAAGCTCAGAGAGATGGCTAAGAGTGGGAAGCACCCTCTCGCCTACGTTGTCCGCAGAGCTGGGTGGTTCTCTCATCTTTGAGTGATCTGATGGTGACATAGACATGGGCCTTTGAGGATGGGTTTGAGGACAGAGGCAAGCGAAAGATGCTAGGAGGAAGGCAGAATCGACCCCTCTCCCAGGCAGGGAGGTCGTATAACAGGGACAAGCTTGTAACAAAACTGAAACCCCTTCAGGAGAGAAATCATCCTTAGTGGCAAATTGATTCCTGGAGGAACCTTTTATAATATCAATTTGCCAAGCCATTTGGAGCCCCAGCAGTGGACAGAGCTCAGGGTGGGCCTGATATAGCCACAGGGACCCTGGGAGGCAGGCAGGCGAGGGCTGTCTTTCCACTATAGACCAAGGAAACTGAGGCCCAAGGAAATCAGCTGCTCAGACAAGAGGATGGTGGCAGCTGAAGTTCTGAGCTCTTAGCCTTTGGTTACTTGATCAGACCATCCTGGCCCAGGAAGATGGGGTGCCTTCTGGGCTCCCCATCAATTAAAGGGGTTCGGAGCTCAGGATGATCCCACCCCCACAGGAAAATCGGACCTCAGGACAGAGCTGGCTCTCCATCAACAGAGGCCCAGGTCAGGAACCTGAGGGCAGTGGATGGCCAGAGTCTCATAATGGGCAGCTAATTGCTCTGATTGCAACTCCAGGGCAGAGTGTTTCTGGAACAGCAGAACTCTGACAGAGGAAATACCAGCAGAACATTTTTGATGAATAATTCAGTGAGCTGAAATGGGAAATGAAAAAGTTTTCTTTCCACTGAAGTTGAATTTGAAAAAAAGAAAAAGGAAAGAGAAAATAATAATAGCAGCAAAGCTGATCATTCTGGTCTCCCCACAGTAAAAGTCCTTTGCATAACTATGAGGGACCACTCACCGGGATATGTGCAGCGTAACTACAGGACTTACACCGAGGTAGGAAGATACTCGGGTCACCTGAGTGGTAAATTTCATAACAGCACTGTCACCTTCCTCTTCAAGCACTTATTCTATAAATATTTATTGGGCAACTACCCAAGTCAAGCACGGTACTGGGTGTTAGGGATTCTGTAGTGAAGAAAATAGACCTTGTTCTTGTTCTCAGGGAGTGTGTGTGGGGGGGGTGGGGGTGGGGGAGGGTTGTATTCAGACACTGGATTAAAACACTTACCAGTCGATAACCTATAATTTGAGATACATGTGGTATCATTCAGGATACAACCAGAGGGAAGAAACTGAGTGTGCAGAGGAGAGGAAATTGAATG
>CAUYON010124230.1:0-13105 GCA_963573935.1 Arctocebus calabarensis | reverse complement strand
GGAGGGGGAGAGAGAACAAAGAAATTAACGCAGGAGGGGAAGAAGAATGTTCAGTTGAGAATAGGAGGTAATAAAAATAATCTAAGAAAAGAAAGTGAAGTAAAGAGTTATTTGTTGATAGCGCCTCCAAGAAAAGGATATACACCAAAAAAAAAAAAAAAATCAAAAAAATTATTATTCTTATATGTATATAGAATTGCAGTCCAGTCCGGCAATAAAGATCTGCTGTGAGAGGGGAGAACGGGAGCGGGGCTCATGGTGACTGCGGGGGAGGGGCCTCACAGTCGCTGCAGATCTCAGTGATCGGGGCGGTGTGTCCCTGTTCATGGGGCGGAGGCTTCCGACCTCAGCAGCACCGGGGAAGCAGTTGCTATGGTCTCGAAGGTGTCCCCTCTATTTGCAGGGCGACAGCTTGGGAGCAACCGCAGAAGCACCCGGAGTGGGAGTTGATATGGCCGCAGCTCCCAGCCGCTCCCAGCCACAGTGAAGGCTGGCGGGGCGGGGGCTTTGTGTCACTATGCACGGTCAACCGCGGCAGCACAAGCAGCAGCAGTTGCTATGGCAGCTATGGCCGTGGGTCGCCTCGGCTGTGAAGGCTGGAGGGGAGGGGCCAAGCTGTTGCTGTGGATCTCAGGGCCTCGGCGGTGCGGCGGCTTCCCACCGCAGCAGCACCCAGGAAGTGGTTGCTATGGCCGTGAAGGTGTCCTCTCTAATCTCGGGGCGGCAGCTTAGGAGCCACCGTAGAAGCACCCTGGGTTGCTATGGCCACAGTGAAGGCGGCGGGGCAGGGGCTTTGTGTCACTATGCGTGGGCGATCTCGGCAACACTGGGTTGTACAAATTTTAACTCACATTTTAAAAACGGCGTTTCCTGGTCAGTCGCAAGTGAGCAAGCAGGAGGGTGCAAGACCGCAGGAGCAGAGCAACGCCTAAATCAAAGGAACTTATTTCCTCAAGCTCTTCTGGCAGTGATTCAGACGGTGAAGTTGACAAAAAGCTAAAGAGGATAAAGCAAGTTGCTTCAGAAAAACCTGTGAAGAAGCAAAAGACTGGTGCAACTTCAAGAGGTCTGTCATCTTCCAAACAGAGCTGCAGCAGCAGAGATGATAACATGTTTCAGACTGGGAAAATGAGGTACGCTAGTGTTCGGGACTTTAAAGGGAAAGTTCTTATTGATATTAGAGAATGTTGGATGGATCCAGAAGGTGAAACGAAACCAGGAAGGAAAGGTATTTTTTTAACTCCGGAGCAGTGGAGCCAGCCAAAGGAACAGATTTCTGACGCTGATGATGCAGTAAGAAAACTGTAAAATCCCAGCCACACAAAACCTGTACTGTTCTAGTTGTTTTAATCTGTCTTTTTACATTGGCTTTGTTTTCTAAATGTGCTCCAAGCTATTGTATGTTTGGATTGCAGAACAATTTGTAAGATGAATACTTTTTTTAAGTGTGCATTATTAAAAATGTTCTGAGTGAAACTAATTATCAACTTTATTAAGGAGGATTGCTTTGTGCCCACAACCCATGTAAAATAATAAAATGAAAAACTACAATCTCAACTGTTGTGGCCTTTTTTGATCAGAAGAGTTAGTAATGCTTACGGCCCATAGTAACAATTTTATAGACCTTTTAGTAGCACTTCAGCCTTCACAGTAAGAAGGATTTGTATTGCATTGAGTTTATCAAATTTGGGTTTGTGAAATCCATACTTGATCTGTTCTGTTCCAAGCAAATATTTATAGACTTGTTTGACTTTTCCATTGCAAGGATATTTCACTCTTTTCCTTCTTTACTTCATTTTCTTTTCATAAATTTTTATGTTCCGTTTTCATTTTACTCTTCACTGTTTTCCTTGAATATATTCTGATTTGCAAATTTAGTGAAACTGTCAAAATGTTATGTCAATAAGGTGCTTACATGAGAACTGCAATCACTAAACTTACTGTATTAAAATGTTAGCAGATATAGTTTGATAAGCGACATGGCTTGTACGAAAAGTCTAAGCAAGTGCGTGCTATTATTACATAGTGTTCTGTGTGGATAGCTTATTGCTTAGTCTGCAAAAAATAATGACTTAGGTGAGGTGTTTCTTCTTCTTCCACTTATTAAATATGTTCACCATAGGATGATGTCTATAAAATAAGATATTGTTAAATTAGACTAGGATTTAATAAAAATTGTGAACGCTTAAGAAAAAATGGAGTTTCCTAATTTCCTAATTTAAAGTCCAAGATGTGTGATGCGCAATAGACATAAGCATGAGATATCTCACACACACACAAACACATTACACAGCTACAAAATAAAGGTGTAGAAATGAACTTACCTCTCTAGAACTGAATGTAACTTAGCTTTTGAGTCCAATTGGACTTAATGCTAAAGTCTTGTTTCATTCATTTCCAGGTGTATTTCATGATTTGCCCATTTTCTTGGGTTCTGTTGTATAAATACCATATCGAGTTGGTTTTTGTCCTCCTTTCTGCCAGGGGCGCTTTTCTCTAAGTGTCAGGATTCTGTTATTGTCCTGGCACGTGCTGGGTGACCCAGGGTCTCCATGGAGAGCCCACTCATTGGTGTTCTGAAATTCCTGAGAGTTGCCATTTCTCTCTCGGAAGCCCAGCAGTCCTCTCTCTCCACACTGGAATGTCCAAGTTAGCTTCTCGTTCAGCCATTGCTTCTCCACGCTGGGGAAATGGTTTGTGATTTCTTGGGCTGTGTCCTGGAAACCAAGGTGTAAGCCTTCTATCCTTTGAGCTCTGTATAACGCTTGGAAATCTCTACATCAAAGACTCCCTCTTATTTTCCTCCGTGCCTCCTCCCTGCATCGTGGCTTACTGCCCTTCTGCCTGGCCAGCTGTACTGGTCAGGTAAAGCAGGAAGGAGAGGGTCATGGGCAGGAAAACTTGCTTTTGTCTCCATTTTCGTATGCCCAGAATCTTGGCTGATAGATACTCAAGAAAGATTTTTCTCTTGGGAATATTGTGTCTTTGGGAGTTTCTACAATCTCTCAGAACTAAGCGTAACTATTTCTCTTTGCATTCCCACCAGAGCAATCGTAATCTTCCCCAGGACAAAGAAGACTTCAGGCTGAAGGAAGGTGGTGGGGGGTCTCATACATGGGAAGGGATGGGAGCTTCAGTTAACATCTCCCAACATCAGCCCACCAACATGTGTACGTGTAAATAGATTTATAGCTGTCGTCGTTTAAATAAGGGTAACTTAATAACCTCAAAGGCCAGGTTTGTTTTTAATTGAACTATAGAAAAGAGGGTTGATACTGTACTAGGAATGAGAAGGTCAAAGAAAGTGTAATTCTATTTGAAGCACCAAGTGAATTGGGGAGTGCCTCTTGTATCCAGGCTTCCTCCCCACTTCTGCCTTTCTCTTTTTTCCCTTGCATTAAAAGGCAAAAGCCCTTTTCTCATAAAGCTCAATTCCAGACATTCCTATTTTACCCCATTCCCGCAGCATTCTCAGAGAAGCAGAAACAGTACTTCCTTGCTGGGAGCCCTAGAGAGAAGTGAGACATCTCACTGAAGAATCCTCAAATAACACAATGAGACGAAAAATACAGCCGGCGCTTCTCTGGCTTATGTAGGAAGAATCAAAGCAACTGTGAAATTAGTTTTATTTACCATTAAAAGATACCGGACTCGGAATTCAGGTTGTGGTTATGTAACTATGGATTAATTTTAGTCGCGTGCCGTCATCTGAACTGAATGCCGGCAGCAGTTATGGGAAGTATGTTAATGAGTATCCCAGAGGGTTTCTGCTTGTACTTCTTGATGGTTGTGCCCACAGAGCGGATAGGCTGTTTCTTGCAGCGAGAGGACCCACGGTGGTTTTCTGAGACTCCCCAAGGAACGCAGTAGGTTTAACAGGCAGCGGCTGTCTTTAACGCATTCGTACTTACCTAAGAAGGACCAGAAGGGTCCTCAGGCCTCCCCCAAGTGTGAAATAAACGTTATTACAGCAGTTGAAATGTGAGGTTGAAGGACATTTCAATTTTAGAATGGTTTTCCTGAGAATCAGATGACACATCTATACTTTAACTCTGCTGAGATGTGAAAATTAAATGAAGGCTCCACCAGATTCTGAAAGCCTGAATTGTGACCCCACCTCCCCTACTCCAGAGATCGTGTTTCATATTTAGGATGACACACCTCCGTTGGGGAAGATCTTTCTAATGTGTAGGCACTGCTCCTCATTTCTTCCAGTCATCTCATGAATCACTGTGTTTTCTGGGGAGAAGCCCAAGTATACCTAAATCTAGAGTTTAACAATCTGGTGCTAGGGTTTAAGCTAATAGAATTGATCACCAAGGACTGTTTCCCATTCAGCCACTGTCAAACCCAATAGTTCATGTGTTTGCCTATGCAAAGACCTCAGGGAGGAAGAGAAAATTCCGATTTGTTAGAGACCTGTTTCTCGCAAAATGTTACTCCTGCCACCCTGCTCTTCAGCATGTGATGGGGGAAGGTGAGGTGGCTTTGGTTGCAAAGGAAAACCCAAGGAAGTGCCATGTGGGGGGCCTTCAGTCGTGCCCAGTCTGGGCTGGTACAGGAGCCTGCCTGTGCATCTGGGTGTGTCCCGTCTCGGCTTCCTCTGCTTGGAAGCTCACAGACGTGGGCGGCCACCCTAGGGTGTTCTCACGTGGGGGAGAGTCCTTCAGCCTCGGATGTGGGTGGTCCGTGTCACACAGAAGCTCCCCAGAGCGCTGTTCTGCTGAGCCTCCTTGGCGCAGACCCTGTGCTTCGTGAGGTGGGTGGGGCAAGTACCAGGCTCGAGCAGGGCTCCAGGGGAGCGCCTGTTGGGTTACACAGCCCCCATTCACACTGTGGTGATTGCCCATTTGGAGATGGCAGTTTAGTGTCTTGAGGAGGAGATACCTTTTCCTGGTTTGCACAAAAGCATTAAATGCGGGGTAGCAATGGCCTGCCTCAAGCTTGAAAGCAATGTTCTGGCAATAGACCGGATAGTCTTCCCTCACTAGCGAGTAACCTTGGGCTAATCACTTAATCTGTTTTATCTTCTGTGAAATGGGGATAATACCCGCACCTCATGGCCTTGGGGACTAAAGATACGCCCAGGGACCGAGCGTGTAGCCTGACACGCAGTGCTCAGCTAGGGCAGCCCTCACACTGCGCCGTGGCACCCTTCCACAGACACCTCTCCACCCAGTCACTTCCCATCAGGCCTCTCTCAACAGAAAATAACATTCACACTCATCACGGCAAGACTCATCACAGCGCAGCCGGTGGCTGGTGATCTAACTGTGCATCAGCATTGGTCTGATGGCCTCCTGCAGAGTCAGACTTCCGTGGCAGGTGACAGTGCTCTGGGCCAGCCACACGCAGCGACGTGCCTCTGAGGGGCCGGCCTCCCAGAGAATTACAGCAGGGGCTGCCAGGACCAGGAGTAGAGAAGGGAAGAGTGGAACTTGCTGTTTGTAGTCTTCCAGACAAGGTGTCCTCCCGGACAAGTCTGTCCCTGCACAGGAGCAACCTGATGAAAATCTCTGAGCAGGGGAGACTTCGGCAGACTACGCGGGCAGGGCCGTGCCGGGGCGTCTTACCGAGAGGCTCCACATATTTGATTTGTGTTTCGGGATGTGGCTGATCAGGGTGCTGACTGTGCCCGTCACTCCCGCTTGGTGCTTGCGTTAATAATGACTGTGCCACCAGCTCTTCTTCCATGTTCCAACCAATATGATTTCTGTCAGTTATGGGGCCTCGATGTTATGTGGGCCCTGGAATCCTGTTATTGAGCTAACATTCATTGTCAAACCTTAATGAGATGAACTTGTTTCATTTCTCCTTGTCCTGTAAACGTGCTGACTTTCCTGCGCTCTGTAAAGCATCGGCTTTTGGCTGATGTAAACGCTGTCACTGAAATCCTTGCCGTGTGTGATACACGTGCTCCATCTCCGTCTCCTTCGTCCTCCTGTCCCTTCTTACCTCTCTCCATCCTTTCCCTCCCCAATTTCTTGCTGTCTTTCCTAAAGAACAGAAATGGCAGTTTCCCTGATTCCCAGATAAAAGCCTGTCACAGAAGGGAATCACCGTTAGCCCAGCCCTCCGCAGTTGCGAGGTGAGTGTCCACAGACGCTCCAGCTTCCTGCCCCCACCCCAACAACAAACGAATGTGATGTCACTTACTTAAGGAAAGGTTTCATAAAATAAGGATTGTCATGACTCCAATTTTTAAATCATAGTCATTTACCTACAGAAAGGTGGGATACAGTGAGGGTCTTGATTGGCACCCAGGGCAGAGTGTTCCCTGGGAGTAGAGGAACTCGGTGGGACTGGCTGGGGCGGGAGGGAGGCAGTACAGGGGCAGCTGAGAGGCAGCTGACACTCACTTGTCCATCATCGAGACACTGATGGTCACTGGTGCTTGAATCTGACTCTGAACTTGGGCAGTCAGAAGTGCTATTGTCATCATCGTCACTGCTATTCCTCTGAACCTTTCTCTTTCCTTTCGAGACAGGGTCTTGTTCTGTCATCCAGGCTGGAGTGCAGTGGCATGATCATCGCTCACTGCAGCCTCAAACTCCTGTCTTAGATAATCCTTCTGCCTTAGCCTCATGATTAGGCTGGCACTACGGGCATGTACTTCCATGCTCAGCTAATATTTTAATTTTTTGTAGAGACAGGGTTTGCTATGCTGCCCAGCATAGTCTCAAACTCCTGCCCTCAGGCAATCTTCCCACCTCGGCCTCACATAGCGCAGGGATTATAGGCATGAGCCTGACCCTCTGAGCACGTTCCTATCTGTATCATCTTTCTCTCCATGACCAAGATTGTTCTTCTTTTTTCTGTTTTATATCTTGTATACTTTGCTTTATGCAATAAATATGCTTCTGAAACATTGTGAATAAAGTATAGTTTTAAATAGCATTTTAAATTCATCTTAATACAGAAAATTATAAAGAAGAAAACAAAAAGGTAAAAAATCTCATCACCTGGCTAGCCCTGTTAATATTTTTTAAAATAAAACCATATATATTGACCACATGAGCATGTCTGTTAATTTAGTACCAGGTGTAAATGGTAGAAAAACACAACTAGTAAATGGTGTCAATTGAGAACACCCCCATTTCCCTCACCCTCATCCCAGTCATCAGCCTATCACGAGGCCCCATGGTAATAATATAGCAATGATTATGGCGTTTCCTTGGCCCTTTCAGAAGGGACTTTCAGTCTAATGGGTCAAAGATTCATAAACAAGGCATGGAAATGGAATTACCCATGATGTGCAACATGACCCTCAGTGGCAGAACCCAGGTCTCTGTTGTCACCCTCCCCTTTTCTCACTTCCCCTAAGTAACCACATGACCTTAACAAATACCTAATACCCTTTCACTTACCTGGTACATTTGTAAAGTGGATGAGATACTTCCTTCCTCCCTGTTGATGAGTTTTCAGAAATGGGCAAGAAAACACTTGAGGGCAGACCACAGTGTCAGGTTTCACTGTCCGGCCACTGCTGTACAAAGTGTTCTGAGAAGAGTCAGTTTAGAAAGCTCAAGAGCACAGGGTCACCAGACCCTGGTCACTGTTGCTCACCCAGATTTGACTCACAGTTGCCTTTTGCTTGGCTTACACTATTTTTTAAAATAGAAGTTTCCAGTATTTAAAAAATTAGGAGAGTTCACATAAAAATAACTTCCCTTGAAATCTGAGATCAGTTCATAATGGATCTGCGTCACCCCACATGTCACCATCACCCCTTTGGCACGTGTTGTCCATTTTGCTGTGAGCCTCACCGTTCTGTATAGTCCCAACACTGAAATCTGGTGTCACTGGTCATTTACCATTGTATTAGCCCTTTCTTAGAGTAGAAAAATATCTTAGAGCCCACATTCCTATCAAAAGGAGCAAGGTAAAGCTACTCCAAGAGGTGTATATACATATAATGTTTATATATATGTATATATATAGTTTATATATATATATATAAAGTAACTGTCTAGACCTCACTGGGCTTGGATGGTAAAGTCTGATCTGCGTGAGGTCACTTTCAGAGTGTTTGTTTTTTGTTTTCAATCTATGAGGTATGGTTATTAAGTTAAACTTCTAAGGTTTCAATTCAGTTCTTGTCTAGATTAAGCTTTAATGTAGAAATATCCTGAGGGTCAGAGTTAAGTATTATCAGAACCTAGTATTTTTGATAAATGCTACTATGATGGAGTGAATCTTTTCCCTCAAAAAAGCAGAGGTAGCCGAACCTTCCAGGTGTTTTGTCTCCAGCATACAAAAGCAAAGGTGATTATGTGCATTTTCTCTTGGCCACAATGTTTTTATGGCATTTTGTGACAATAGGCAGTTTCTTTGGTCCAGTGAGGTTGGAGCATATGCTGTCTCTCACGACCCTGGGCTAAAACTGCAAAGCCCAAACAGATAGTACATTGCTGATGGGGGGTCCTGGTGTGTTTCAGATCTTCCCTGGGATATCCCCTGCCCCTGCCGCAGGTGCTCTGCTTTGGACACATTATTTCTCCAGCCCACATTGGCTCCACCAAGGATGGAGAGAGGGGAATGGGGACATTACAGTAATCCAGAACACTGCTGGTCATTCTCATTCTGCCATCTGGGGCTCAGCCACTGGGCCAAGCCTAGGGTTCTGTCTACTAACCCCAGTACTTCTCTGAAGTCTGCAACATGAGGTAGATTTTAATTTGCCCATAGAAATAATGGTATTGTATTCCTGGCAAAGTTATATCATAAATTTTAAACATATCTGAGAGCATGGGAGTTGAGCCAGCCCTCCATATCTGTGGATTCCAAATGCTTGGATTCCAACAATCTCAGATTTGGCTCAGTGCCTGTACTCAGTGGTTAGGGCGCCGGCCACATACACCGGGGCTGGCGGGTTTGAACTCAGCCCAGGACAGCTAAACAACATATGACGGCTGCAACAACAGAAAAATAGCCGGGCATTGTGGCGGGCACCTGTAGTCCCAGCTACTTGGGAGGCTGAGGCAAGAGAATTGCTTAAGCCCAAGTGTTTGAGGTTGCTGTGAGCTGTGACCCCATAGCACTCTACTGAGGGCCGAGTGAGACTCTTTTTTGTTTGTTTGTTTGTTTTTGAGATAGTCTCAGATTAAAAATAGCCAATATTCAGGGGAAAAATCAATAAAAAATAATCTGACAATAAAAAGCACAAATAAAAACAATACAGTGTAATAGCTATTTACATAAATGTGTATTGTATTAGGTACTGTAAGTAATCTAGAGATGATTTAAAGAATATAGGAAGGTCCAGGCACCGTGGCTCACGCCGGTAATCCCAGCAGTCTGGGAGGCTGAGGTGGGTGGATTGCTTGAGCCTAGGAGTTAGAGACCTGAGCAAAAGCGAGATCTCGTCCCTGAAAGAAGTAGCTGGGCATTATGGGGGGTGCTTATAGTCCCAGCTACCTGGGAGGCTAAGGCAAAAGGATTGTTTATGCCCAAGAGTTTAAGGTTGCTGTGAGCTATTATGCCAGAGTGACTGAGACTCTGTCTCAAAAAAATAAAGAAATTATAAAGTATTTAGGAAGACATGCATAAGTTTTATGCAAATACTGTGCCATTTTATATTAAGGACTTGAGCATCCATAGGCTTTGACATCCTTAGAGGGTTCTGGAGCCAGTCCCTAGCCGACACCAAGGGATGAGTGTATAGCAAAGAGTGATGGCTCTGAGTCTCTCTCAGCAAGCCCCTTGTTGGACTATAAGCCCCGCCCTCATTTCTAATGGAGCTGGAACACATTCTTCTTAGTAAAGTATCTCAAGAATGGAAGAAAAAGTATCCAGTGTACTCAGTACTATTATGAAACCAATATATAATCACCCAGACTTCCATACAAAAGATAAAACACAACTATAGCCCAGAATGAAGGAGCGAAGAGGAGGGGGCGGGGAGGGGGCAGGCCGGCTGGAGGGAGGGTCGGTTGGACCTCACCTATGGTGCATATTGTAAGGGCACATGTCAAATCTATTAAGAGTAGAGTATAAATGTCTTAACACAATGATTAAGGTGAAGGCTGTGTTAACCAGTTTGATGTAAGCATTCCAAATTCTATATAAAATCAGCACATTGTACCGCATCAATGCATGAATGTACACAGTTATGATTTAATAAAAAAAATTGTTAAGAAAAAAAATCATTAAAAAATATAAAAACAAAAAAATAAGTTCAACTTGAAAAGCCTCACAAAGGACAGATACTGTCTTGCAGAGCAAAGATGGAGCAGTTCCAGGCCGGTTCAGCAGCTCCCCGCTGTCCGCAGGGACTCTGGCTCTTGACGTCCTCACATGGCCTTGACCTTGAGGCACAAAGCCTCATAGCTGCAAGGTGCTTCCACGGTGCTGGGGACACATGGGCCAGTTCCTGCTCTGTTGTCTATTTTAGTGAGAAGGATTTTTCTAGACTCCCCCAGCAGACATTCCCCGAGTCCTGGTCTGTGGGGTGCCCAGTTTCTCCCATTAGGTACAGAGCACCATCTCACCCTTCTCTCCCCCTCCCTCATTCCTCCCCTTTATTCCTTTCCTTCTCTCCGACCTATCCACACTGGTCTGTAAGATTCTGTTGCCTGGCAGGGTGTGGTGACTCATGCCTGTAATCCCAGAACTTGGGAGGCCAAGTTTAGAAGATCATTTGAGGCAAGAGTGTGACACCAGGCAGGGCAACATATAGAGACCTGGTCTCTACAAAAAATTAAAAAGTTAGCTTGGCATGGTGTCATGTGACTCTGGTCTCAGCTATTTGGAGCTGAGGCAAGAGGATGGATTACGGCCAGGAGTCTGAGCTGAGGTGAACTATGATTATACTACTGTACTCTAGCTTGGGCAACAAAGCAAGACTCTGTCTCAAGAAACAGAAACAAAACCAAAAACTATTGCCTACCCTTTAATCCCCATGTTTATTAATCCGCTTGAGGACCCCACCCCACCCTCCTTCTCCCCACTTGCAACTGAGACTCACAGAAACTCCACACCATTGAGAAGTTTAAAATGTGGATCACTTGTCTGAGGCTTCAAACTGATTTGGATTCTCTTCTAATCCTTTTAAATATGATGTGCATTTTAATTAACAGTAGCAGAGACAAAATGATTTAGGAAAATGAAATGTTATCCTGGCCTATTTCAGTGACGCTCTAACGTGGTTAAGGAAATTGACTGTCAGATTTGATCTGCTGTTGAAGGAAACGCCATCATTCCCAGCAGGGCTGGAGTCCAATTCTCACCCAGCAGGAGCAGTCTTAATGACTGAAGAATCCAGTAACCACAGGAAGCAGCCAACCCTCAGTGCGTTGCTGAGCCCCCACATTGCCTCTCTCTTGTTTTTCAGGCACGACGTGTTTGATCGCTCTACTGTCAGATAAAGACCTCACTGTGGCCAACGTGGGTGACTCAAGAGGGGTCCTATGTGACAAAGATGGGAATGCCATTCCTTTGTCTCATGACCACAAGCCTTACCAACTAAAGGAGCGGAAGAGGATAAAAAGAGCTGGTGAGCTTGTGAACACCTGCAGGGAATGTCTGCCATCTTGCTCGGGGCCAGGAGTCTGGCTTAGGGATCTCCTGAAGGAGAAAATGCTTGGTGCCCAGTGATTAGGTCAACCCAGAGGCTGCTGGTGAGGTAGCTGAGACTTGACTTTGTACTGAATCTGCCCTTCTTCATGGCCAAAGACTCCAAACGGTCCAAAAAAAAAAAAATCCCTTTTCAGTTTAAAGGCCAGTAAGATCTTTGGGCCCCTGGTACTCCCCTTGTTTCATACCCTGCTTCCCTCCAGCCATAGCACACTACAAACCATTCCCCAAAAGAACCTTCTTTCTCATCTCTCTGTGCCATTGCAAGTGCTATTCACATTGTGTAAGTGGGTGACAATTACTTGCCCCATAGGATTCAAGGTAAGATGTCCTTTAGGAAACATTCCCTGCGATGCTGTAGGAAATGGAATAGATAGATGTTAACAAAGAAATAAGTAAAAGTAAGTTAAGTAGAGTAAGGAGAGATGAGCAGGTAAGGGGCAGGGGGTGTCAGGGAGTTGCACTTTTAAGTAGGGTGATCCCTGTAGGCCTTATTCAGGTGACATTTAAACAACGATTGGAAGGAAGGTTCTCAAGTGATTATTGTATTTACGTAATTAGATGTGGGGGGCTTGCTCCCCAGACTGACAACTGTGGCATATCAGCCCTTCACGACTCTCCAGGCAGCAGGCGGCTGCCTTGGGGAGGGCAGGCTGCTCAAGCGTGCTGGTCTCTGCCCAGGATGCACCCCTGCCATCCGGGTTAATCTGCAGATCGACTTGCCATCTCCACGGGTCAGCCTCTGTCCAAAGAATGAATGAAATGAACCTCATCGACATTTGAGTTCTCACAGTAAGAAGCTGTGCTACTGAGTCAAAATGTGTTGAATTTTATTACAACCTCCTGCTTCAGTGACTGCTTGAGATGCAGAATAATTTTTAATGAAACCTTTAGTCGGGTTTTCTGTTGATGGGTTGGAACTAACGATGCTTTAGGAGCATCTGTTAAGTTTGCTGAACTCCAGGCAGAATGACCACAACACTCTGGGTTCCTCACTTCAGGTGTCCCTTCCCCATCAGAGTCCTGTGTGAGCCTGGACTTAAGATACAGTCAGCCACTCTCACATAAGCACAGGCAAGGATGTGTACACAGTATACCTGGAAATGTCATCGCAGCATTCAGCTCTGTCTTCCAAAATGTCATGGCCATTTTATCCTCCCCCCCTTCTCTGCCAACCCACCGCCCCATCCCACCCCCACCCTACGGTGATTCTTTACAGAAGCAAATTTGGACACCATTTCCTTTTTTATTTTTTTATTTATTATTATTTTTAAAATACATGTATTTTATTATTCTTCATTACATTATTCCCCCACCCACCCACCCCTCAGTGGTAAGACAGAATTTATTTACAGAAAACACTAAAGCTCCTGGTAGAGGGAGAACTCAAGTGGGGAGAGAGAAGCTCTCTCCGTTTCTCTCCCGGTCTTTCCCCGTCTCCTCCTTTAGGCCTTTAGTCTCAGGGTATACATAGGTGTATGGATTCCTTGGCCAGGAAATGAAAGAATACAGTCCCTTCTGCCAGGGGCAA
>CAUYON010124227.1:0-13387 GCA_963573935.1 Arctocebus calabarensis | reverse complement strand
ACCCTGGTAGAGTGCTGTGGCATCACAGCAACCTCCAATTCCTGGGCTCAAGCGAGTCTCCTGCCTCTGCCTCCCAAGTAGCTGGGACTACAGGCGCCCGCCACAACGCCTGGCCATTTTTTGGTTGCAGCCATCATTGTTGTTTGGTGGGCCTGGGCTAGATTCGAACCCGCCAGCTCAGGTGTATGTGGCTGGCGCCTTAGCCCGTTAAGCCACAGGTGCCGAGCCTAAACAAAAATTCTTGAAAGACCAATTTGCACTCAATGTGCTTTTTACATCTTCATTAAAATTTGGTGTTTTTTCTCCATCATTCCTTTTGAAACTACTTTTGCTTTGTCCATTTAGTGACCGATAAGTGCTGAATTGAGTGAACAATTTTCAACTTTTTTTCTCTTTGACCTTTGTAGTATTTGACACTTTGGGTTTGCTTTCAATTAAACCTTTCTTTTTTTTTTTTTTTTTTCTTGAGACAGAGTCTCAAGCTGTCACCCTGGGTAGAGTGCCATGGCGTTACAGTTCACAGCAACTTCCAACTCTTGGGCTTAAGCGATTCTTTTGCCTCAGCCTCTCAAACAGCTGGGAGTACGTGACTGCCACAATGCCCAGCTATTTTTGTTGCAGTTACCACTGCTGTTTTAGCTGGCTGTGGCCGGGTTTGAACCTGCCACCCTCGGTATATGGGGATGGCGCCCTACCCACTGAACCACAGGCGCCACCCTCAATTAAACCTTTCTATTGGTTCTTCCTGCTACTTCTCCACTGCTTTGGCTTTTCTTCTTGTTGATGTTGCAAAAGGTGGCTTCTTCTCCTTCTTTCTCCTTCTTTCTCCTTCTTTCTTTCTCCTCCTTCTCCTCCTTTCTCCTCCCTCCTCCTCCTCCTCCTCCCTCCTCCTCCTCCTCCTCTTCATCATCTGCTTCTTCATCGTCATCTTCTCCCTTCTTCCTGTTCTGTTGTTGTTATTGTTGTTTTTGCTTCTTTATTCTTCTCACTTTAAAAACTTTTCTGAGACAATATCACCCAAGCTCATGTGTTAAATCATTAACTTTGTTCTGACAATTTCTAAATCTGTGTCTCCCATCTAGATCTCTCTGTCCATCTATATAAACACCTTCTTGGACATATGCACCCAAAAGTTAACTTGTCAGCCTTTGAACTGTCTTATTTGTATTTCACTTTGTTCCTTCTCTTTTTCTGTTAGCTCAATGAATAAACTCTCTTCTGAGGTTCTAAAGGCAGAAAAAGAGTCATCCTAAATATCTCAATCACCAAATCTTAATTATTTTGCCTCCTACAGGTCTCTCATATCTGTTATTTCCTATCATGTCTGCCCATACTCTAGCTTAAGAATTTATCTCTCATTTATTTTAATAACGTACTTTTCTCTCTGCTTCTTGTCTCATTATCCTTAGATCCATAACTATTTAAAATGATCTAACAGAGGGCGACACCTGTGGCTCATCCAGTAGGGTGCTGACCCCATATACCGAAGGTGGCAGGTTCAAACTCAGTCTCGGCCAAACTGCAAAACAGAAAAATAGCCAGGTGTTGTGGCAGGCACCTGTAGTCCCAGCTACTCGGGAGGCTGAGGCTAGAGAATCGCCTAGGCCCAGGAGTTGGAGGTTGCTGTGAGCTGGGTGATGCCATGGCACTCTACCGAGGGTGATAAAGTGAGACTCTGTCTCTCTAAAAACAAAAACAAAAAACAAAACAAAATGATCTAACAGGCATATCTGGTTATGTAAGCCTTTTGCTAAGATATCTTCAATAATTATCTTCTGCCTATAACAAAACAAAAATTTCCTCAATATGGCAAATAAGGTTCGCCGTGATCTGGCTTTTAACTACCTGTGCAGTGGCAGTGGGCCCTGTCTTCTCCTACTTTGTGTTACAGAAATTCTGAGAACTATACTTTCCCAACCTCTGCTCTCTCAGGCTGCTGTGTCTTTTACACAGTATTCTCCCTTATGGGGTAGCTCGCCTTTCTTTCTTGCTCTGCTCTACAACCACCAGCTCAGATTCCTACAACTGTCCCTTCATCTATTATCACCCTAAAGGAGTCCGTCCCATGTCCATTCCAGGTTTAGTTACTTTTTCCTCTGCGTTTCTATTGCACTCCACATCTATTTCCCTTTTTAGTACATACCATATTGAGTGTGTATATATCAACATACAAAAGTAGAATGATGTAGTAGGAGGTATAGTTGAAGGATAAAAAAGAATTTAGATAGGTAAAGAAGAGAATAGAGGACATTTTAAGTGGAAGAAACTTAGTAGTGTACTGGAGCAAGCTTCTATTGGCTTATGAGAGATGATTGTTAAATTTTTAGGAATTTTTCAGCCATTATCAAAAATGTAATTTTATAAACTTTAAATAATATTAAAAACAAAGGCAAAAATATTCAACACTCATCACTTCCTAATTATTCTACCACATTTTACTGTTATCTGTGTTCTTGAGTTTATTTATCTACGTGGTAGAAATACTGTACAATGGGATACTACTGTGCATTTCTTCTCATTCAGTGATGTCACATTAGTAGCTTGAAATCAGTTATGGTGGGAGTATTTATGCCATGGGAATCAGCAAACAGTAAAAATCAGGATTTGATTTATTGTTTTGGTAATTGTTTAGACTTAAGGAAGTGATAGATAAAATGTTGATAGTGTTTATTAAACTTAACAATGTGTTGTTCCTATATCCATTACATTGTGAATAACAAAAACTTGAGGGAATATTCTTCTAGTATTTAAAAATTATTAAAGTTAGCAAAAATGCTTAAGTCTTGAATGATGAATGAATCATTCAAGTGATGAATGAATGAAGGGCCAACATATATCTTTATTATTTTACTTTCATCTTACTTGTTAAAGTCAACAAAAATATCAAACAGTATTCATGTGAGAACTACATTCATCAGTTGGAACCGTAAGTTGACTACAGATAAAAGAATAGCAAAACTCCATGAAAATGTTCAGTGAGAATTAATTAGATATATGAAGTTTACATTTAAACATATTGTATATTTCATTATTATTTATAAATGGTGTGCTACACATTCTTTACATTGGTAAAGTTTATGATAAACTTATGTATGTGTACATAGGCATACATTCTTGGAGAGGCAGTTATTAAACATTTATTAATATACTACTATGCAGAACTGTACAAGTAAAGATATTCGGGCCCCATAACATCTTTTTTTTTTTTTTTAAGACAGAGCCTCAAGCTGTCACCCTAGATAGAGTGCCATGGCATCTCAGCTCACAGCAACCTCCAATTCCTGGGCTTAAGCGAGTCTCCTACCTCCACATCCCAAGTAACTGGGACCACAGGTGCCCACCACAGCGCCTGGCCTTTTTTTTTTTTTGGTTGCAGCCGTCATTGTTGTTTGGGGGGGTCCAGGCTGGATTTGAACCCGCTAGCTCAGGCGTACGTGGCTGGTGCCTTAGCCACTTGAGCCACAGGCGCCAAGCCCCCATAACATCTTTTAATGTTGATACTATTATTATCCCCAGTTAGCACAGTCTGGCTATTTGAACATTTTGTCTAAGATCATACAACTAATAAATTAGAGGAAATTTTCACTTAAGTAATCTGGCAATAAACCCAGGCTATAAATGGTGAATAACACTGAGGATTTTTTTAGCAGGAAAAAATAGATGTGTATTTTGGACAAATATATTTTATAACAATACAAAAATTAACTTTCAGGGAAAAGATTTAGAGGAAGAAGATCACTTTTAAAGTTTATTATAATCTAAGAGTTGAGTTATTTTTATATAAGAATTAAGAGGAAAAACTGTCTAAAAAATGTGTTGAAAATTAAATTTAGTGCAACTATTAGTATATGTAATACATTTAATAGAATTGGTTAAATATAATATTCAACAATGCTTAACACAATGCTTTTGAAAATTATTTCTCAAGAGCTGTGTTTAGTAGTTGAAAGATATGTTTGCTATATCAATAGATTATGATGCTTGTGGTTAAAAAAGTACCTATACTCTTTTATACATACACCATAACAGAGTTTTCTAGATGGAACTATTCTACAACTTCAAATGAGAAAACCCCTCAACCTCAAACAATGTTATTCAGTGAAAATCTTAATGCATCTGGAAACCAAAACTTGACAGATACAGATAAAAGCAACTCTCCAGTTTCAGAAGTTTTGAATGTGAACTTTGAATTAGGAAATGAAGTTTGGGATGATTTTGATGATGAAAACTTAATAGAAGTTTCAAGCTTTTCAACTGATACTGAAAAGACAAAAACATCAGGTAAAATTATATTTTAGTATGAACTAATTTTATTAGAAATTCCTGTAATATTTTTCATTTCAGCTTCTTTGACTAAGTTTCTTCACCTTTTCTCTTTCTCTGTGTGTGTGTGTGTGTGTGTATGTGAGAGAGAGAGAGACAAAAGGGAAAAAAAAAAGGCTTGCTTGATTAGATTTGGTTTGTTACAATTATAATGTTTGGCAAAACGGTAAGTGTGATCCTTCTACAAAGAGCATTTTTCCCCACTCAGGACAGAAATCAGGTTATTCCATGATAATGATATAGCAAGTGAGCTTTCTCTATTCTATTAGTCCTCTCTTGTAAAGACCATCTACAAATTCAGATTATTTACTGAGTTTTCTCACATAAACCAGAATGTTTAGAATGCCCCCCATTCTAAGATCACACGTCTGCTAATATTTGTGAAGGACAAAAGTATTTTATGTTTGAAAGTATTCTTCTGATGCAAGGAAAATAAAATCACTTTTATTTCTAGTCAAAATATTAACTTCTTAGGTATAACTAAATAAATAAGAAAGGATTTATTTCCTCTATATTGGATATTGAATTTAAATCATATTCAACTCCAAAATAACAGGACTTAGTTCTTTGAGTTAAAGGTGAATTCACTCTATTTCACTAAAACTAAGAAATGAAGTTTATAGTGAGACAGCAAATGGAGATACTCTCTCCCATGAGGTCATGGAAGGAGATCAGTCCATCAACATTCTCAATGCACTCTTACTCCTTACAATTATAGTTGCCTCTTACCATACCATCTCATGCTCTTTAAAACAAAAAACGTTTTTAAGGGAATAGTTATAAATCGAAATATTGTTAGAGGGCTCTAAGAATTACCTAAATAGCTAATACTACTAGCAAAAACAGGATTTGACCAACTTCACAATATAGGTCAGGAAAATCTCCATCAGACTGTGTCATTAGCACAGTTTTTTCTATGTCACTAGACAGCTACTAATCCCTACTGCAAGCTTAAATGTCATCATGCACTGCAACTTAATAGGCAATGTGTATTGGTCCTTTTGAAGTAGTGTCATCCCCTAAGAGCATAGGTTTGTCTCTGGCAAAATCAGTCTCCATAAATGCCATTTCCCATATGTAGAGCACCTTAAATGATTACTGTGCAGACAACTGAAAACATTGAATAAACTTTGACTTGATCATTTACATGCATTAAAATATAAATATATAAATAATGGTGGTGAGTAGAAAAACACAAACTGTTTTTCCTCTGTATTCACACCACAATCAAGGCAGAAGACTTCTGTGACCAAATGCAATCATTTCTGCAGGGGACCCACCAGCTGATTTCCTCCAACCCAATTCAATACTGAGACTGTCTACCTAGAGAAAGAAACAGGAGTCAAAGACCAAATATTAATGTATTTTACAAAACCACAGGTGGTTTGAGGGACTTTTTAACATAGTGACTAATAACCTATTCTTAATGTGTTATATAGTTTTACTCCTTTAGCTTTGTGCTCTTATTTTTCTGTGTAAATTAAATTTGATTAGCCAATACAGTGACACACACTTGTAGTCTAAGCTACTCAGGAGGCTGAGAGGGTAGGATTGCTTGAGCTCTGGGGTTCAAGGCCTGCATGGGCAGCATAGCAAGACCTCATCTCTAAAATAAATACAAATTTTAAGAAATAAGATTAAAAAATTGAATTTGATGATTGAGAAGGATTATTTGTTCATTCTGTAGCTGGATATTATCTCTTAGAGAGCCCCTGTAGAACTTGTGAAACTATTTATTCAACTGTGTCATTTTATTTCAAAATGTTATCTCTTTATATAGGATTTCAGGACATTTTAGATTCAACTACCAGGGGAAGTAAGCTACCCCTCCAAGAGTCAAAGAGCAAATTCCAAAGAGAAATGTCAAACAGGCAAGTTTAAGAACTTTGATTTGTAATATTTACAATTTTTTATATCCCCTTGATACATAATTGGGGATGGGGGGATCAAGTCATTAGATTACAGAAAGGCTATAAGATATTAATCAACCTAAACTCTTTTAATTTTAGAGGTTTGTTTCTCAAAGTGCTATTGTCACACCACCTACGGGTGCTTATTAAATATGCACTTTCCTGGCTCAGCACCTGTGGCTCAAGCGGCTAAGCAGTACACCTGAGCTGGTGGGTTCGAATCCAGCCCGGGCCCACCAAACAACAATGATGGCTTCAACCAAAAAATGGCCAGGTGTTGTGGCAGGCGCCTGTAGTCCCAGTTACTTGGGAGGCAGAGGCAGGAGAGTCGCTTGAGCCCAGGAATTGGAGGTTGCTATGAGCTGTGATGCCACAGCACTCTATCCAGGGTAACAGCTTGAGGCTCTGTCTCAAAATAAATAAATAAATAAATAAATAAATATACACTTTGCTGAGCCCATGTTATACCTACTAAATCTCTTTTTCAGATTAATATAAGGATGATTAGGTTACAATGCTCCTGTTTGTTAGATGTGTGAATCTTTATCTCAGAGCTGGGAGTTCAGGAATCTTAATTTTTTACATGACTTGAAAACTAAGAGTAGTTTAACAAATAGAAAAGAAGTAGTCATTTCAGGTATAAAGAAGCAACTGTAAAGGGATAAGGCTTGAAAAGGCCTTCCATGCTCAATGATCAGTAGAGTGTAGTATGTATGGGCAGCTATGTGTAGACATCTGTGTCCAATAAGTCAGTCAGGAGTCACAAACCCAAGCTTTCAGGATCTGGTGGGTTGAGGCCAACTATAGGGTTTTCCATCTCAAGGGTTTTCACCTCTCCAGTTTATTGTTGCAGTGCAGGAAATGTGAGTCTAGTGTTGTCAAATATTCTGATTTTTCGAAAAAAGCTAGGAATCTGAAATCTTATGTGACATTTCCTAATTTTTAAATTTTGATAACTATTTCAAAAATATGTGATACACTCTGCAGTACCCCCTCCAAATAATAATAATGATGATGATAATTTCTGTAGGCCAAATATAGCCTAGGAGCCTCTAGTTTTTGATCTGTTTGGTAGGCAGTGAGGAGTCATCCAAAATATTTAGGCACAGGAAAAATAATTTGATTAGAAAATAATCATTCTAGCAGCAATATGTATAGTGAATTATGGAGAGTGGAACCACCAGAGGCCTGGTGGCCAATATAAAAAGCAAAGTGTGAGGAGGCCTAACCTAGGGCAGGTGTGATAGAAATAGAGAAGTAAGTTGGATTTTTAGAACATTTCTGAAATAAAGGAGATTCACTTGGCAATTGAGAGGATATGACTGTTGAGGAAGCCCTCAGTAATTTAAGGAGGAATTAAATTTATGGAGATGTAATTTAAGGATATAGGAAACATAAGATTTGGAATGAGAAACAAGTTTTGAAATGTTCAATTTGAAGTATCTTTGCAAAAATACAAAAAGGATTTGGAAATACTAAACTTGATTAGAAATCAAGGGAGAGAAATTACAGCCAAAGCTAAAAATTTCCAAGCCAAAACCAAAATATTGACAAATTTTTATTTAGGTTCCAGGTTTTTACTTAAAAATTATGTATTTCTCTGCTTTGGAAAAAGATACTAAATATGTGATGTCCTTTGGAATTTTTGCTATTATGAGTCTTATTACCAAGCATTAGCATCCTCATCACAGAATCATAGATTTTATAAAATTTCAGAGCTAACGGAACTTAATTTGCATACTGCTTAGTTTCTCCCACACTGGATCCTTGAATTCTGGGTCATATAAAATAAACAGATATAAGCATTGTCACATGTTACTTCTGACACCACTTGTCAGGGCCCTGGGTTGGCCAGGTCTCAGACCCAGCTTAACTAGGTTCCGGACTCGGACACTAAGTTACCTTGCTCAGGTACAGTTTCTCTTAGGTACCTGAGAGCTATCTACTTTAGCTGGAGAGAGAAAAAGAGAGTCTTAGAGAGAATAAAGCAGTCTTGTCAGAAAGATAGATCTTAGTCTTTAGCAGAGCTTCGTAATCTTCAGCAGAGAGACACCGTGCTGTCGTTCTTTAGGAAGGAGAGAAGACGGAGTCAGAGTAAGTGAGTCCGTGATAGAATGTGCCTTCTCCTCCAGCCTAATGTAAGGTTGATCTCGTGCTTCTCAACCCCAGCTATAGAGACTGCCAATTTACCACTGCTCTCATCTCGCGAGCTCTCATGCTTGTTAGGAGAGCTAAATCCCTCTCCATGCTCTTTCCACCAAGGTGTTCCACTATTGAGCTATACAGGTATTTCTTATAACTCTCACTCCTCATAGCCATACGCTATGTGGGCTGCAACAAGCATCAAAGTAGAACAGATTCACGGGTGTAGAGAAGCAAAAAAATAGATAAACCTAAGTAGGACTTAAACAAGGCACTTAAACAGTTCTATGCACCACACTTTTAAAAAACTACAAGTGATTGTGTAAGATTTTAGAAGTGATGACCCACAGAAGATAAGTGGTTTTAAAAAGAGATGTTTTAAAAGGACTTCTTCTTTTAATAAGAAGCCTCTGACAACCTGTGTCAGAAATTGCCTCTGAGAAAAAGCTTGAGCGATCCGAGAATCTAGGGTAACTTGCTTTTCTTTAATGTCCGTTTTACTATTTGTCTTATTTTTTTTGCTACATATATGTTTATTAGTCAAAGACAAAAAAGATTCAATCCTATCAGTATATGTGATTCTCCTCCACTTACTGCTCATTGCTCCTTGCATGGCTTCACATTTTGGCTTTTGTCTGCTTAAATTGTTACCTCCTCAGAGATGCATTGATGACCATCTTTTTTAAATGAGTTTATCAACTGGCACAGTGGCTCACACCTGTAATCCTTGCACTCTGGGAGGCCAAGGAGGGTGGATCACTTGAGCTTAGGAGTTTGAGACAAGCCTGAGCAAAAGCAAGATCCTGTCTCTACTAAAAATAGAAAAAACTAGCTGGGAATCACAATGGGCACCTGTAGTCCCGCTACTTGGGTAGCTGAAGTGAGAGGATTACCTGAACCCAAGAGTTTGAGGTTTCTGTAAGCTATCGTGATATTAACAGGTTCATTTCCTTCCTTTAATTTTAGCATCTATAATTATGTATATAGTTGTTTTTATTCATTGTCTGCTCCTCTACTCGATGGTAACCCCTTAAGGAGCTTTATACACAGCTCCTAGTACAGTGTTGGGCTTAGTGTAGTAAATAATGTGTTTTAATGAGTGAATTAATACAGAACATTAAGAGTAAATTTTAGTATTCAGTTACACATAAGAAGATAACTAGAGGGTGGCACTCATAGTGCTGGCCACATACACCAAGGCTGGTGGGTTTAAATAACAATGACAACTGCAGGTTTGGCGCCTGTGGCTCAACGGGCTAAGGTGCCAGCCACGTACACCTGAGCTGGAGGGTTCAAATCCAGCCCAGGCCGGCCAAACAACAATGATGGCTGCAACCAAAAAATCGACAGGCATTGTAACGGGCACCTGTAGTCCCAGCTACTTGGGAGGTGGAAGCAAGAGACTTGCTTGAGCCCAGGAATTAGAGTTTGCTGTGAGCTGTGATGTTACAGCACTCTACCCAGGGCAACAGCTTGAGGCTCTGTCTCAAAAAAAAAAAAAAAAATTACAACTACAACAAAAACAAATAGCTGAGCATTGTGGCAGGTGCGTATAGTCCCAGTACTTGGGGGGGCTGAGGCAAGAGAATAGCTTAAGCCTAAGAGTTTGAGGTTGCTGTGAGCTGTGAGGCCACAGCACTCTACCAAGGACAACATAATGAGCCTCTTGTCTCAAAAAAAAAAAAAAAGAAGAGGAAGAAGAAAACTAGAGATATCTATCTATAGTCAGAACAGAATAGGGAAGGAAATTAAAAGGTAAGCAAATAGAATTTAGAAAAGATTTACAGGATTATAGTTCATATATAATTATGTATAAGCCTTAATTTTTATGTATTTATTTATTTTTATTTAAGACAGAGTCCCACTTTGTTGCCCTTGGTAGAGTGCCATGGCACCATAGCTCACAGCAACCTCAAACTCTTGGGCTCAAGTGATTCTCTTGCCTCAAACTCCCAAGTAGCTGAGACTACAGGGACCTGTCACAATGCCCGACTATATATATTTTTTTAATTTATTTTTAGAGATGGAGGGGTCTTACTTTTGCTCAGGCTGGTCTTAAACTCCTGAGCTCAAGCAATCCACCCACATGGGCCTACCCAGAGTGCTAGGATTATAGGCTTCAGCCTCATAAACTTCCATTTTAAAGAAAACTTTTAAATGATTATTTCCATAGTCCCTTAGAAATAGTATTCTTACCTAATTTGGAATATGTAAATTGTGGCTTGGTTTAAGGGTAAGGAAATATACCAAATTTTTTTCATGAGTATAAGAAACATGATCAATTTTTTTATAAGTGTAAGAATTTTTCATTATATTCCTTAAAAAATCACTATGATCCAAATTAGAATGATTTCTCCTGTTTGCCATATTTTACAAGTAATTAATTTTAATTTTTAGTTTCGTTTCATCACATAAGAAGCCAGATACTTACTTATCAAATTCTGCTATGTCCAAGTTCAGTGCCTCCTCCATGACAAAACTACCTCAGCAAGCTGGAAATGCAAATGATGTAAGAAAAAGTACTTCTTTGTTTTTCTTTTTAATTTTGCCTGAATGCTTAAACTTTCCATGATTAATATTTTTTACCTCAAAATACAGGTACATTTACAAGAAAGGAAGCAACAAAGTCTGTCACCAGAGATCGAGAGGCTTTACTTTCCTCACTCTAAAAATGAACCAAATTGTTCAAATTTTAATGAAGTAGATTTTTTTATTAGCAACAGTGCATGTAAAAAGGAAATTGATTTCAGGTAAGAACTCTTTAAGAACATTTCAAGATTATCCCAATAAAAACTTTTTACAAAGAAATTCAACATTCCTTTTTCCTTGGTCATTTTAAAGATCAGAGTTTAAATTAAACATTTTATTTATTAAAGACCCTGAAATTTTAAACCCCCTGGTAAGCTGAGCTACTTAAGATATTTTATAATACCAGATATTTCTGTTTTTGGAAACCTATATGTTTAATGCTATTAATTCAAACATTATATTGAGTAGATAAACTTACTTTTACTGATTTGAAAGTATGTTAACCATGAAAAGTGTAAAGTCATTTGAGAAATCCAAATGAGATAAGCTTATTTTTTAGAAGTTCAAGTTGTATTGTAGCCAGCTAGTTATTTTACAATTCAACAGGTTCAGTGAATAAGTCAGAGTAAATTTAGTCAGTGTCCTTTGGGAAAGTTGGGAGCAGTTTCTCCTTCTTAAAGAGTTAAAGATTAGAGACCTATTTACACCTTCCCCCCGACCCCCACCAAGTGAAGAAGTGGGAATAGAGAACTAATAAAGAAATCTGTGAGCAATTAATTGTAAACTCCACTGTACTCAGACCAGCCTGCTCACACTTTTATTAAATGATATTACTTTTTAATATATTTAAAGAAATACCTTTACAGTTTAAAGAAATATCTTTTACAATTTATGAAGTCTAATGTTTTCCCCCTAGATTTCCTACAAGGTTATGTATACTGAAGGCCATTTGATATATTAATGTCACAGAAATCTTCAGGTTTGTTTGTTAGTACTACTTTATCCATTGTCAATTTTAAAATAATTTTTTTTGCTTTTCCCCTCCAGTAGGTATCATCCTACTGATGAAGCTGGAAAAATGAAATCTCTTCTGGGAATATTTGATGGTATTTTATAAAACAAATGCCCCGAGTATTTCCTATGTTAATAAGACAAAGTATAAAGAATCCTAGTCAAAAGCATGCTTTTTATTTTTAAAAAGTAGTTATAATTGTTCATATTTTTTCTCTTGTGTTTGATCACTGTTCATATTTTTTCTCTTTTGTTTGATCACAAAGTTTTGTTGACTTTTTTTGCAATAAAATAGATGAACTTATTTACGTTCCCATTATATGGTACTTCTTAAAAAACACTTTGGGCGGGTTTGTTTCAATAAGCTGATAATTAAGTTGTACCTAGAAATAATTACTTGGCTATTAACTGGATTTTGGCAAGAACCAATTTAAAATTTTATTTTTATGTTAACAAGAAGAGAAGTATTCTGTGAAAACAAAATAATGCTAAGTTATCTATAGACTGTTAAAGGTAGAGGAAAAATGCTAAGTTTGTGAATCTTTTTATTGTATGGATTAGTCACTAATACTGTTTTGTGTAATTTGTTTTACTAAAGATTTTTAAGAATCCAGTAGCTATTTAAAACTATTGTTATCTAACTTTGAGCAACAATAAATTAAACATCAATCAATATAGATTATTGTTTTTGTTTGGCTATTTTTCAATGTTGTGAATTCTAAAATTTGTTATGTTGACTTTTACCAAGCAAAAAGATGTTTTATTATTTCCCAATGAATTATATTTCAAAATTTTATATTGAGTAGTATATAGGCACCTTACACAATGCTTACTGTCTAATTTACTTATAGATACCCTATGAAGTTGAAGCCCACTTAAGAAATTTTAGAAAAATGATATTCTCCTTTTTTTGTGTGAGATAAGAGTCTTACTCTGTTGCCAAGGGTAGAAGTCCCATGCCTCAGCCTAAATCACAGAAACCTCAAACTCCTGGGTTCAAGCCATCCTCCTGCCTCAGCCTCCTAGTTAGAACTAAAGGCTCCTGCCACAAGGCCCAGCTAATTTTTCTATTTTTACTAGAGATGGGGGTCTTGCTCTTGCTCAGACTGATCTTGGACTCGTGAGCTCAAGCAATCCACCTGCCTCAGCCCCCCAGAGTGCTAGGATGACAGGTGTGAGCCACACAACACCTGGCCAAAAAAAATTTTTTTTTCCTTTAAACATAAAAACCTTTAGAGGTTTTATAATTTTTTTTTCAAAAACTTTTTTTCTTTAAGCATAAAAACATTAGAGGAGGCTCGGCACCTGTGGCTCAACGGGCTAAGGTGCCAGCCACGTACACCTGAGCTGGTAGGTTTGAATCCAGCCCGGGGCCGCCAAACAACAATGATGGCTGCAACCAAAATATGGCCAGGTGTTGTGGCGGGCGCCAATAATCCCAGCTACTTGGGAGGCTGAGGCAGGAGACTCGC
>CAUYON010124226.1:0-18353 GCA_963573935.1 Arctocebus calabarensis | reverse complement strand
TGGCGGGTTCGAATCCAGCCCGGGCCCGCCAAACAACAATGATGGCTGCAACCAAAAAATGGCCAGGCGTTGTGGCGGGCGCCTGTAGTCCCAGCTACTTGGGAGGCAGAGGCAGGAGACTCGCTTGAGCCTAGGAGTTGGAGGTTGCTGTGAGCTGTGATGCCATGGCACTCTCTCCAGGGTGACGGCTTGAGGCTCTGTCTCAAAAAAAAAATCACGGGCGGCTCCTGTGGCTCAGGGAGCAGGGCGCCGGCCCCATATACCGAAGGTGGCGGGTTCAAGCCCCGCCTCGGCCGAACTGCAAAAACAAAAAAATAGCTGGGCGCTGTGGCGGGGGCCTGTAGTCCAGCTACTAGGGAGGCTGAGACAAGAGAATCGCTTAAGCCCAAGAGCTGGAGGTTGCTGTGAGCAGTGTGACGCCACGGCACTCTACCCAGGGCGATAAAGTGAGACTCTGTCTCTACAAAAAAAAAAAAAAAAAAAAAAAGATTATAATTAATGCATATGTTACTACCTATATTTGCTCTGCAGAATAATCAAGCCATCAGTCACAAGAAGGTATTTGTTATATGCTTAGCTTTGGGCACTTGCTTTGATTATTGGGATGGCTTGATCAAGTATCTAGTTCTAGTTCCGATAATTTTAACACTTTTACAAGAGTCTAACTCTCTACTTTTCTTGAGTGCCTCATGTTCAAGGCCCTGAAGTCATAGCAGTAAGATTGATATAATCTCTCCTCTCATGGAATTTATAATCTTAGGAAACATAAATACACATAATTATGACTTCAGGAGTTTTTAGTGGAGAAAAGGGAGCTTTTCTGCATGGGATCTACAATACGTGAGTACATATTTTGCTGAATATTTGTAATATCTAGCTCTTCTCTTTTTCCTCTTGTAATTTCTTTTTTCCTTCATGTATAATCCAGTGCAAAGGCTCCTAACTGATCACTCCACTTGTAATACTAACCAGTCCTGTTTCTTCTAGCAAGAATGTTCTTCTAAAGCCCCCTATAAACAAGAAGTTAACGAAAAAGGGCTCCAAAGGTCAACTCAAATTTGAGAATTACCTCTGCCTGTCATTTGGCCCTCATTGAGAGTCTGGCCTACATTTCCCACATTTTCAACCTCAGGTCATGTATTTTGTTCCAGATTTAGCCAAAATACTATCTGCTGTACACCAAAGATCATCCCCAGGGCTGTGCTAAGACTTTTATAAGCTGTGAGAACTTTTACGTTTATGGGCTCAGTCCTTCAACAAACAACATTAAAAATTACATTTTAGACCTATGTTGGGGCACATTGGTTTATTATTATTTATTCGTATTGTTATATTAATTTTTCATCTGATTAGGAAATAAGAATGGAAACTTTTTGCAGGCTCCTAACAGTATCACGCACTCTGAGCATCACGTCTGCTGTCTCTGATGGCTATGCTAACCCTGCTCAGCTGTGCTTCCACCATCCTTCCTCTCCACATCCCCTTCTCCACGTGCCTACAGCACTCCACATCCAGCGCTCACACACATCCTGGGGAGGTCCACTTCAAGTCTGAGATGGAGCCTTCTCTGAGTACCCAGGCTAAGTGTTCTTGCCCCTGCCATCACACTCCCATCACACTTTGTTGTGCTCTTTTTCTGCCTGCCATAGTCTTTTATATATTAGAGTTTTCACATGCAGAAACTATTCATTGAACTCATACTATGTGTCAAACACTTTTTGTTTGGACTTTTGAATTATAAATAAAAGTGTTATATATGAAAAATTCAAGGTGCTCTGAAAACTTATAAGGAAGAACTTAATGAAGAGGTTCTATGGATCTTTATATAAATTAAATATTTGAAATGTGAAGGACAAATTGCAATTGACCAGATGAAGAATGTGTGTGCATACATGTGTAGGTGCGTGTGAATGTGCGTGCATACATGTTGTGTGAATATGTGTGCATACATGGGTAGATGTGTGTGAATGTGTGTGCATATGTGTGTGAATGTGTGTGCATACATGTGTGTGAATGTGTGTGCATACATGTGTAGGTGAGTGTGCATATGTGTGTTATACATGTGTGAATGTGTGTGCATATATGTGTGTGAATGTGTGCATACATGTGTTGGTGTGTGTGAATGTGTGTGCATACATGTGTGAATATATGTGCATACATGGGTAGGTGTGTGTGAATGTGTGTGCATATGCGTGTGAATACATGTGTGTGAATGTGTGCATACATGTGTAGGTGTGTGCGAATGTGTGTGCACATGTGTGTCTGTGAATGTGTGTGCATACATTTAGGTGTGTGAATGTGTGTGCATATGTGTGTAAGTGTGTGTGCATACATGTGTGTGACTATGTGTGTATACATGTGTGTGAATGTGTGTGCATACATGTGTGTGTGTGAATGTGTGTGCATACATTTATGTGTATATGAAATGATCTTTCCTTGTAGGATATTGAAAGATTCTGAACCAGGAACTAGATATATCTCATCTGTTATTTTCTGCTGCATTTGATATCTTTTCTTATGATTTATAGAAGATAAATAATTATTTCTGTATTACGATTATGTAATAGATATTTGGAAATGAAGTGCCATGTTTCTTTTTTAGTAACATTATCATGTTTTAGATAACTGGGGCTACCAAATGTTTTATGTCCTGATGAATAGCTTATAGGACTCCATGTAAATCACACTACTTACCACCTTCCTTTCCTTAAAAAATTCATTTTAATGCTTTACCTGAGCTTCACAGAAACCTTCTAAGATAATGGAGTAATAGTTTGCTGGTTGATAAGCATAGTGTAAATGTTAATCATATTAGAAAACTTCCCAATCCAGCAAACAACAACTTACCTACCCAGTGTCTACCAGAAAGAATATTACAATAAATATAAGAGACAAGTAACTACTTGTTAAATAGTTGTTTTCTATTCATCATATGTAAGTGTTGCTATTTGTCCAATATCTACTGCATAAGCAAAAAGCAACAGACCCTGTAATGGGTTGTATGGACAGCATAGTGAATTAGGTATGGCTCCTGAAGTGGGTTGACATCCAAAGTTTAAGCACTTTATCCCCAGTTAGTAAGTTCCATGAGGATATGAGCTTTGTCAGTTATATATTTTTATGTATATATTTTCCATAAACATGTTTTGAATTAAAAATAAATCAATGAGGAGATATATAATCATCCTTAAGTTCTTACTATAATGATAAAATATGGAAGCATTATTCAAAGCAAATATAAGATAATAGAATCAAGAAATGGCTTAAAAAAAATAAGAGACCTAGAGTCCAGACAAAGCAACCACCAAAAGACAATACTCTGAAATTAGCATGGGAGCCAAGAGATAATGACAAGAAAGTCCCAGGGATTTGAAGGTCAGTTTTCCTTTGTGCTTTAATGTGGTTTCCAAGTTTTTGGCATACACCTATGTTAAAACTTTAATTAAGAAAAATGGTAAACATTATTTATTTAAACGAAACAGTCAAATCTTTCAAACACTTCCTTAGGACAGACTCATAATTATAGGATCTAAGAGCAGACAGGGATCCAATAGGATGATGGCTGAGAGGATGTTCATTCATTCGTCACAAGACTTGAATGCAATTATGCGCTTTTACAGATAAAGTCTGGCAGGGAGAATTGTGACAATCCAGTCAGCCATACCTTACTCTAGTGCCTATTAGTCACCAAGTTGTCATAAAATGGCAGGCCACTTGTATTTCAGATGAGTATCCCTCCTCATCATTAAAAATATCCCTGAGGTTGAAAACTAGATTATATTCTTCTGTTGGAGCTGAAATTGGCTGAAGTATTTCCTAAAGCAATTTTTCTCTGTTAGCAATTTTAATAAGAGATACTTTTATCTGCAGTTACTTTTTGTACTTCTAAATATGTACAAAAGTGCATGTTTCTTTCTTGCATTGTCAGAAAATTAAAATTTCAAACAGTTCAGAACCTTTTGTTATTAAAAATTGGATGGATATCCAAATTAATATTTCATTTTTTAAGCACTGTTAAAAAATGTGTCATGTTCCCTGAAATGAATAATAATCACTCTCTCCCATATTTACTAAAATATCTTTTAATATATTACTTTGAGTCTGTTTTGCATGCAGTACATACAGTAGTCTTTCTTTTTTCAGGTAATTTCACTGGGGACTCAGTTTTGATTCGTTACATAGACAGACTGTCAGTTAGGGAAATATTTCTAGCTTAATGAGATGGGTAAGACAACTTTTTCTTAGATGGAATGGTTTAAGGCTACTGTTCATAAACATCTTTTGTTCCCCCCCACTGATAAAAGCCACCAAATTCCTTTCACAGAAGAGTTATTATACACCTATTTTGTGTTCAGTATTGCCTTTCTACCTTGTGGGGCATAGGCATTGCCTTGTATTTGAAAGGTGGATGGGGTCATCATAGGAGCTCTTTGTACAGCAAGCATAATGGTCTTGCTTAGAATGAAATATTTATTTGGGGGTGGATTGCTAATGGAGATTATGAAGTGATAAAACCCATGGGTTAAGGAGATTACATGGTTCTTTTTTCTATAATAACAGCAATTTTTGCTTTTGTTTCTATTTTGTTTTGCTTTGCTTTCTTGTTGCTGTTGCTCAGGGATTTAATTTATGGCTTCGGGGTTTTCTCTTTGTTCCGGATGGTTTTCCCTTTGCTTCTAGACACGGGAGTGGTTACTCATGGGTTATAATCAATAGCATCCTGCAACTTCAGCAAGTGCAAATAACAGAAATCATAAATCATACTGTGTAATCCTTGAATTATTCAGAATTATATGAAGTAGTGTAATAAAAGATAAGACCTGAAAGTAAAAGAAGAGAATCATGGAAAAAATAATTAGGAAAAAATCCCACTAGGTTTCCACTTAAAATCTTATTTCTAAAGCCATTTTTTAAAAGAACATAGCTCTCTTTATTTGGTGTCATGAGTAAATTAAATTTACTTTTGGCTCACAGTGTAGTGAATTTGAAAAGTCTTGGCCTTCTGAAAAATTAGAATTATAAATATTCCTAGAGGTTGTTTTGCAAGATGCCAGGGTCTAATGGGAATTTACATATTTAATGTCTTTGTATTATTCAGGATGGGTGTAGAAATATTGGTTAATTTTAGATTTTGTGAAGCTATACATGTATGTTAATAATTTAAGAACAGCTATTAAATAAATAGAAATAATGTGAATAACTCTGTAGCAGGCAGAAAAATATTTAAAGAGGCCAAACCAGCAATCTCAAAATACATGGTATAAAAATAAATCACTGGAAAAACAGAATAAATACAAATCACAAAATAAGATAACAGAAACAAATCCCCATATGTTAACATAAATGTACCGCATTTACCAGTTAAAAGCAGTAGGTAGTCAAACTGAATTAAAAATTTAATGGCTATATTATTTGCCAGAGCAAAATTAAATTTAAAAGTTCTATGAAGAGATATAAAGCAAATACAGTAAAAAAAAGTTAAATCCTTGCCAGTCATATAAAAAAACAGACACAATATAGAGAAAAAATATCTTGGAACAAAATAACATGGAAACATACCTAGGAAATAATACAAATGTGCAATCAACACATAAAATTCTAAACTTGTAGGTGCCTAATTATAGACTCATAATATAAAAAAAATTCCCTAACTATCAGGAAAAACTGAAAAAAAAACTATATTATAAAACAGGTTTATAATAAAAATGATTGAGATTATAAGAGATTTGAATAACGCAGTGGAACAGTTTGAAGATGTACTGAATTTTGCAGCCTGTAAACATAGCCTTTCAAAGACACATGCATAATACAAAATTGACCACTCCAATAAAGAAAATGTCAACAACACTGAAGAATTAATAACTACCATGAATTTTTATTCAGTCTTAAAAAGGAAGGGAATTCTAATACACACTTCAACATGGATGAACCTTGAGGACATCATGGTAAGTGAAATAAGCAAGTCACAAAATCTCTAATGTTGCATAATTCCATTTACATGAAGTACCTAGAACAGTCACGTTAACAGAAACAGCAATGGTGGTTGGGAGCTGGAGGAGGAAGGCGGAATTGGAAGAGGCACTCACTGGATTAAGAGTTCCACTTTGGGAAGATTAAAAAGGTCCCAGAGATGGATAGTGGTGATGGTTGCAAACAATGCAAATATACTGAATGTCACAGAACATGTGCTGAAAAGTGTTTAAAAGTATAAAATTTCTATTATGTATATTTTATAAAAAAAAACAAAGAATTAGTATCGTCCAGACCCTATGCAATGAGAACACTATAATGAGAGAAATTCATTGTTTAAAAAAACAGCCACATGTTAGGAAATTTAAAAATAAACACCTAAATAACTAAATACCAAATAAGAGCTGATAATAATAATGATAATTCAAATCAAACAATAATAAAAGTAATGATGTTAAAACTCAAGAGATGCAACTGCAATTATAGGGTATGTATATAGCCTTAGATACATGATTTCAAAGGAGAAAGGCCAAATAGTAATAAACTAAGCATAAAGTTATGAAATATAACATTAAACATATCTTCATGGAAATATTCAAAATTGTATAAATAAACAATGAATTCAAAATTTTTTATGGATAAAATCCTAAAACTTTATTATATGTAAGTAGAGCTAAGTAGATGAAAAGACACAATATATTCTGGAAAACTCATTTGCAGAAGGATTGCCAGCTATCCCTAAATTCATTTCTAATTTCTGGAACTTTTCAGCTGATTTTAAATATTGTATAACCATGGGCAAGAGAATTTTAAAATAAAGAAGAAGGGGGGCATAAGAACAATCAGATATCTGTCCTTACTGAAAGTTAAGTTATTTAGATGACATAGTATTAGTACAAAAATAAATTAATGGAATAGAACAGAGAACCCCATACTCAACCAAAATTCAGGGACACTGGTTATGTAACATAAATGACCTACAGATTAGCAGGTAAACAAAGAATATCAATAAATGATAGGTACAAAAGGTCACACACAGGAGAAAAAGGAAAAACCCCACCTGATAGTACTTCAAAAAACAATTGACAGTCACTGAATGTAAAATGCACAATTTTAAAAATTTTAAGTAAAAAAAATATGGAGGGTGTAATTTTCAGGTGGACAAGCAAAGGAATTCAAATACTTTTAATTATCACAAGCCAGAAAAACATTAAGTCAGAGACTGGGAGTAAATATCTGTGAAGCATAACACAAGTCAAAATGTTTAATGTCAAAATGTGTGTGTTAGGTATATCCTAAAAATGAATAGAAATAGAAAAGTGGGTAAATATTATAAAAAGGAAATTTTCATACAATGAACTATTTCCAGTAAACCAAGAAATACAAACATAGAAACAACCTCAATGGTAATTAAGAAAATGCACATTTAAAGTCATTTTGATCAGAAATTAAAAAAATCTGATAATACCAGTAATTACTGAGATATAGAAAATACAGAACAAGAGAAACCCATGAACTACTTGTAGGAGAGTAAATTGTTTTAAACGTTTTAAAGATCAAGTCACTAAAATTTAGTAAAAATGAAGATGGACACTATAAAAAGCAAGCCAAAGAATATACTGGGATGATTATTTGTCCCCAAAATTTGGAAATCAATATCTCAGATTAATGAATGCAATAAAATATGAAGGAATACATGGAAAAAATAAACATTTTCCTTTTCCTCCCATTGAGAGGAAAAGGAATGGGAAGCACACACAGTAGAAAAGAGATGTGTAGGTCACTTCATTGTATTCATAATGTTTTATTTCTGCAGCTGAGTGCTCATTGTTATAGTCTGTGTTATTTTCACTGTATATGACTAGAAGTTAAATGTGCAATAAATTTTTGAAAATAAAATTAATGCTTATAGTAAGTTTGGCATATATGAAACACCAGTATGATTATAATAATTAACATTTCATGTACAAATAGTTTTGTTGAAAAAATTGTCTTTTTTTTTAGGAGGAACATATTTTGTACAAAATACAAAAAGAATGAATGAGAGAGAAAAAGCTATAAAAGAAGAAAAAGTCAAAGCAAATGAGAAAAGAAAAATAATCGTGGAAATACTTCTTTTTACTAAATTTAAGTCTACTAATTTACTTTTGGGACAGGTATTCATAAGATATCCAGTACTTTGTACCAATAGTTTCACTGAGAGGCAAATGAATACACAGTACAAGGTATAATTAAGTATTTTTTATCTTTATAATTTCAGCATATTATCCTTAAATTCATCACAGTGAGATGACTATTAATGATACTAAAGGGGCTGAGAAATTAGTGCAGAGGTTTACAAATTGGGAATTTAAAATGAGGGTTCTGGACAAAAGAATAAAACTAATTGAAATGTGCAAACTATGTTCAAGAAAGTAGTTCAATCCAGTAGGTACAGGCCAGTATGCTGGACTGCAGAAAGAAATAACAGAGCTTCTACTCATTTTAAATTTTAAAATAAGAATCCAAGAAAGCAAATAAACTACATTGATATTTGAAATCTGGAGAGACACTAGCATTTATACTCAGTTCCTCATCAAGAGTGACATGCACAGACTCTATGGAGACATCCTAAAATAGGAAGCGGAGGCTAATTTCAAAACTTACTACACACACAGTAATGAAACAGCATGGTCCTTCCTTACATAAGGATAGATGTGTAGATCAATAGAATTGAATTCAGATTCCAGAAAGAAACCCTAACATCTATGATCAGTTTACTTTCAACAAAGGTGCAAAGACAATTCAGGGGGGCGAAGAATTTTTAAAATTCTTAAAAGGACTCTATAACAAATGGAAATGCAACAAGTGCATAACCACCACTACATTTCTGCAAAAGAATAAAATTAAACCTTTTTCTCATGCTGTACCTAAAAATTAACTCATAAGGGATCATAAATAAATATAAGATCCAAAAGTATGAAACCCTCAGAAGAAATAGAGGAGCAACTCTTCGTGCATACAAAACCGAAAGCAAAAGTTATAGAAAATGGACAAATTTGACTTCATCAAGATGAAAAACTTTTGAGTTTCAAAGAACAGTATCAAGTTAGTGAAAAGATGACCCACAAGTCAGGGAAAATATTTACAAATCATATACCTGATACGAGACTTGTATATAGAACAAATCAAGAATTATTACAACTCAATAATCAGTAATAAAAAGGCAACATAATTTAAAAATAGGTAAAGTCTCTCACAGACAATTCTCTAAAAAAGATGAGCAGATAAAAAGATATTCAACATCTTTAGCTATCAGGGAAATGTAAATCAAAACCACAATGAGGTACTTCACAGCAACTAGAAAGCTTCATCTTCAAAAAGACAGATAAAATCAATTGGTGAGGAAGATGCGGAGAAATTGAAACTTTCCTGCCCAGCTGGTGAAAATGTAAAAGTTTAAGGTTTCTCAAAAGGTTAAACATGAAGTTATCATATGACCCAGTAATCACCAAGGAAAATGAAAATATACTTCTGCACAAGAATTTGTACATGAGTGTGCATATTAGCACTAGTCCAAAGGAGAAGCAACTCAAACTTCTCTCAACTGATAAATAAAGTGTGATAATATTCATATAATGGAATATTATCTAGTCATAAATGGAACTGATAGCTACAACATGGATGAACCTTGAAAATATGCTAAATCAAAGAACAGTCATAAAATACAACATATCATGTAATTCCATTTACATAAAATGTGCAGAGTTTGTCAATTTATGGAAACAATAAGTGAGTAAGTGGTTGCCCTAGGTCGTGGGAGGGTCAAATTACTGTTGTGAGTACAGAGACTCTTTTGGGAGTAATGAAAACATTCTCCATTGACTGTGGTGATGATTGCACAACTCTGCAACTAAACTGAAAACCAGTGAATTGAACACAGAAATGAGTGAATTGTATAGTGTGTGTGAATTATATCTAAATAAAGTTGGTAAAAATAACACTTTTTTCATCATCCTACAAAAACTTTCTATCCCACTAACTCAAAATAAAATGTATCTGAAATTCATTTTCATTTTTATTTCATCTTTCTTAATTTCTATTTTTGTGCATGTTTTGTAACATATATAATGTATTGATATAATGGTACATTTATTCAACTTGCAAATATATATTTTTATATTTGTTTGTCTATCCATATAATTATACATATGCACATGCTAAAATATTTCCATTGCTTACACTGTTTTTAAAAAATTGGAAATTGTTGTGTAAGAGTTGAAAGATGAAGACTTCCTTTTGTGTTAAGTAAAATTTAATAAGATGGAGGGTGCCTTTAACAAAGGTACAGATGTTTGTAATCTTCACCTTCTCCCCAGAGCAATGGGCAGAATTTTGGCATTATAGCATGAAAGTATACTGCATAGTACAGGGAAGTTGAATAACAGGTTTCTGGCACCAGCAACAGAAAGTGCTCACTATTTTTCCACCAACCTTCCTTCTAGTGTCCAGTGATTGCCCCTTGTAGCAGAGATCAAGCTCAAAGCAGATGAAGTACTGCCCCGTCACTCACTAGTCATTTCTAGTGAGGGCAGGTCTCTCCCTTCTCAGGTTCTTCCCATTCCAAATAGGAGTCTTTGTTTAGAATATTTTTAATGCCAGCAAATAAAATACAAAAAAAAAAAAGCACCAAAAAGAGATAAAAAATTGCATAGCAAACATCATCATTTTCAAATCATGATGAATCCATGAACAACAATATGAGTGATGGGGCAGGTTGATGGGTAGCTGAATGTATTCATAGATTTTTGGCTAAAGTCTCACCAGCAGAAGTAGAGAGAATCAGAAACCAGAGTAACCAGTGGCCACATACATTGGATCATGGCTCAAATCCCAGCACTTGGGGAGGTCAAGGCAGGAGTATCGCATAAGACCAGGAGCTCAAGACAAGCCTTAGCAACTTAGACCAACCACAGGAAAATAACAAGACCCAGTCTCTACAAAAAATTATCTAGAAGTAGTGGCGTGTGGCTGTAGTGTTAGCTATTCTGGAGGCTGAGACAGGAGGTTCATCCTTTGAGCTCAAAAGTTTGAGATTGCCATGAGCTGTGATCTTTCTGGGCAAGAGAGACCCTGTATTTTAAAAACAAACAAGCATAAACAAACAAAAAGCCCAGTGTTCATATACTTGCAAATGTATGTGGTGTTTAGTTAACCCACAATTCCAGATTGAGGGTTAAGGGGTTTTTCTAACACTGCCATTAACCTATGCAAAGCTGCAACTATTTAACAACATTGTTTCTCAATTACATAGAATATTGGTAAAAGTTACTACTTATACACAGAGTATTTTAGTATCTCCCAGTATACTTGGACATATCCTCAGATATAAGAGTTTCAGAGAGAAAATAAATTATATCTGTGACAGGCTGATTAATTTAGAAATAGTTAGGTTTCAGCCACTTTGGAGCACTTTTAGAAAATGACCACATTAAAACAATGCGAATTTTTCTGCACTGCAGAACACAAAAAGAAACCACATTCAATTTTTGAAATTAAATAACTAGTCCATGAGTAACTTCGTTCACAATGAAAAGTAAAGAAAACAAGTTATATTTTTGTTCCTTAATTTCATATCCAACGTCTATATTTTCACAATTGCCTGTAGGAAGAAAAAATGTTTAGGAGAGCAGATTGAAATTATTTTAATTGCATAATAGCCCAGAGGAAGATGAAATGGTACAATGGCCTAGATTAGCATCCTCAGTCTGGTTGGTAGCCAGTGGATGAACAATGGGGCCCTGGTCTAGGAATAACAGCCTGGAGATAAAGTGGGGGAGCAGAGGTTTCATTTGAATGTTTTGAAATCTCTCTAGGATTTCTTTTATTCCTCCTCTTTGATAATTAGAGTCTGGATATAAAATAAAATCATAGTAAGAGAGACAAAAAGTAATATAAATCATTGCTGTTTAAGACACAAGAATTGGAGGGATTTATCTTTAATAGATGTTTTCAGTTCAGGGTCTGTGGAAGAATTCTAGGGGATACATAAAACTCCTGAAATTGTGCACAAGACTGTATGAGAATCAATGCAATACAATTTCACATGTGAATTTTTCTAAAGACATAGTCCATAGATTTCATCAAAAGAGTTATTAACTTAAAAGTAATAATGTTACAAAACTCAGTAGTTACACAGTAGTTTTAGGTTTTACTGTTAATATAGCAACCTTAACTCTGATAGTATGTCATGAATGGATTTTTTTAAAACTCATGGATTCAGGTATAGGATCCCACCCACAAGTTGGGAAAAGTAAATAGGATCATAGGATCAGAACTCGTGTAGATCAGACATTAATCTTTATACCATCTCAGCCTGAAGAAGCATCTTACTAAACTTGACATTAAAATAATCACCTAAATTTCACCACTGCTATCTAGATCCAATAGCTTTTGTGAAAATTTTCAAACAAGCCAAACTTGAGAAAATGCTGGACTTATTTTACCCTTTCTCACAAATCATGCATGGGTCAAGGGCAAGATATAGCAAATTTTCTCTTGTCACTGAACTAAAAAAAAGGCAATTACTGATAGCTCATGTTTGACTCACAAAAAAAAAGAAAGAAAGAAAGAAATCATACTATTTAACCTGTATTTATTTTGGCATTTAGTTACAAGTATCCTCTTAAAAAATAATACTTTCCTCTTAAAATAGATAAATGAGGAAGCCCACAGCTCACTCCAGAGAGTATAAGAAAACATCCTTTTTTTGTTTGTTTTTGTTTTAACAGAGTCTCACCATGTTGTGTTGGATAAGGTGCTTTGGCATCCTAGCTCACAGCAATGTTAAACTCTTGGGCTCAGACAATCCTCTTACCTCAGCCTCCTGAGAAAACATCTTAAATAGAATAAACACTTTGTCACTCACTGTAGGTCAAATTGAAAACTGCTATTTCTTCCACAACCCAACCTTTAACAATGATGCTAAGGTACATTTGTTAAGATCAAAACACTTTGTTTAATTTTTGAAAAGAATTACTTTCTTAAATATGTCTTAAGAATTCAAATAAATGTTGCAACTGAGGCATTGGTAATTTAAAACAATTGACTTTGGTGGGTTATTTCATGTATTTGTTCATTCATCCAGAGTATTAAGAACCTTCTTGGTGATCATCACTGTGTTAGAAACTGGAAGGTATAAGGGTAACAAACCATTCAGAGGAGTTCACAGTCTAATCCGGGAGGAAGATAATTTCAAAGTTCTGAACAAATAAATACAAAAGAGCAATAGGGGTAAGAGGTCTGAAGAGCTAGTACAGGGTCCTAGTTTTAGAACAATACAGAAAGCGCCCTTAATAAAGTGATATTTGAGCCAAAAGGTAAAGCTTGAGAAAGATTTACATCGGAGATTTACATTTAGACAGTGAGAGAGAATAACATTGTCCATAGAGGAGAGTGGCTCGTGGGGGACTGCAGAGCAGGGGCAGGTCAGCGTGGCTACTCCTAACATTCATAATGAGAGAGAGGGGCTGCAGGTACGAGGGAAAGCTGAAGAAGTAGCAACAGTGAGACTCTAAGTAGAAAAATTAGCAGGAGGCAGGAGGATGACTTGAACCCAGGAATCTGAGGTTACCGTGAGTTAGGCTAAAGCCAAGGCACTCTAGCTTGGGCAACAGAGTGAGACTCTGTTTCAAAAAAAAAAAAAAAATAGATGGGGAGACAGCAGCATTTGCACCATATCAAAAGAGCAACTGAAAGCCACTGTACAGATTTTCACCTCCTGCAGTTTGGGCCTGGGAATTGGATATTTAGTGGGATTGATAAGAACCACTTTGGATTTTGAAATAATCATTTCAGCAGAATACTAAGTCACTCTGTATACAGTGGGAAACTTAATTTTCATTTACTTCCTAAGCAAATGAAATAGAGCTATTAAAAAGGGCACAGGAATAAAAAAATATACAATCAAACTAACTCCTGAGTTTGCAGTTCATTCTTAACATTTTACAAATGTGTAAATTAGGGAAAATTTATTTAAATGCTCAGAGCATCTCTTCATAATGAAGAATGATAATTTGCATCCAGCAGGTATTTTTCTTTAAGAAAAAGTAGCTTATCTGCAAAAGGAATAAGGTAATTGGTGTATTTATTTAAATGTGAGTAGTACTATGTAATTCTCTATATAAAGAAATTAATCTTACTATGCCATCATTAAGTAGATCAATAATAATTAAAGATAGTCATTGTTATCAAAGATTTCTTTTTTGAAAACTCAGATTGACTCTCTCCAGTAGCAAAACACATCGTAACAAGCCATGTTACCTTCTCCCTTCTCTCTGGCCTCTACGCAGATGCCACAGTGGCTGGGGCTGTTCAGTCTACCCACCTCAGGAAGCACTTCACATGGTGCTTCCCAGCTCCCTTGCTTATGTAGCCCCTGATCCAGAATTATACATACGTTTGTTTTTCTTACATATATTTTATTACATTTTATTAGGATATTTATATTAGCCAATCCTGGTGAATTAATGTCCTTCGTGTATTAGTAAATCCTCTTGTATAATATCCTAGTTATGAGGATGACAATAAAATTTTCTAAATCTATCGTGATGACTTGGTTCTTTTTTAATATTTATTTTAATTGACAAGAATTGTATATATTTATGAAGTACAATGTGATGTTTTGATATACATATACATTATGGATGGCTAAGTCATGCTAATTAAAACATATCACACATACTTCTTGTTTTGCATCTCTGTGCCTACATATCTTTTAATAATTGGCTCTGAAATAGTTCTTGTATTTAGCCTTATGATCAGTAATTTTTACCAACTCACCTATGATGTTTGTTACCAAACTATTGTCCTAATAACAGTGGTTATATTAACTGGCTCATAGCAACCAGATGTATGAAGCTTCTGGGCAGATTCACTGATAAGTGCTCTCAACTATTTGCCATAAATTGTTGGCATCTATCAATACCCAAATTTTCCTTAATTAAAGTCACTTCTCACGATTATTTTTAGTAGTCAGTAGCTAGAGAAGAGGCCCAGCCAATTCCTAAGTCCTGCCATACAACTCTCATTGCTTTCGAGTCAAGTTAGATTCACTTCGGCTGCCTGATTTTAGCTACGCTCATCAAATGGAACAAAGAACAAATGAGTACTATAATATGATTAGACAAGGCCTAACAATTTAGTTTAGGGTCTTGTCTGGTATTACTTGGTTTGAGTATAACAGTTTCAATTCTAAATAAATTCATAGAAACACTAAATCTCACCAAATAATTTCTAGCTCACATGAAAAAACTCTTCAACTTACAAGTTATTTTATATCCCTGAAAAGCATAAAATAATATTATGCACCTTTCTGCACATATTATTATGATTTTTAAATTACCAAAGTTGCTACTGAAAATTATATTTATTAGCCAAAATAGGCAATATTAACAATATATTAAAATGCTGATATTCATTTATCAGCAAACTTAACTTCATCAGTCTTGTAGCATGTCAATGAAACTGAACACTGACCCAGCATTTACTGATGCTACTTTTCATCTGCTTGATTTTTCAGCGGAAATATAATAGTATTAATATGTGTTTGCAAATAGGATAAAGGCTGAAACAGTTCTCCTTATTTTTAGATAATAAGTCAGCTTGTTATAGGTTATACGTGGAGATTTTAAACCATGCTTTTAGTAAATAATAGCAGTTTCTAAATTGACATAGAAATAGGCATCACTGAAAACTTGCAGAGTCGGTGGCTACAGCATTCTGCAACAGGTCTGTGGGCTGCGATTGGTGAGTCCTACAACAATTTCACGTGCTAGAGCCCATTCCTTATCTAGAACATGGAGTTTTAAGTCAGGTTAGTGACAGAGAAACACTGAAAGTGTTTGGCTAAGGAGAAACTTTGTCAATCATTTTCAGAGGTTCAATGTCATCTGAAGACAATGAGAGGGCACTGAGATGTTTTAAGAAGTGGAAGGACATGGCCTTAGTGTAGGAGAATTTGGATTCAAACACCAGCTATGGGCAAAACTGCTGAGCCATGGCCAGCGGGCTGGCGAGCGAGCCCGCATCATCCATCTGCACACTCGCCCTCTGTGCCCACTGCTCATTTGCACTGGTGGATCTGAGCTTCGTTTTTGGTTGTTTGGTTGATGTTTTTGATGAAGGAAAATGGAGGAATTCCGGTTAGAAATGAGAGAAGAGACAGCAAAAAGGACTGCTGTCTGTTGAGCCCCACTAAATAGTTATTTGAGTCCTAAGACATTGGCCTTTGGGTAGAGGAAAAGGAGCTGTTTTAAGTTAGATTTAGAGCACAAGCACTGTTCTTTTGGGCCACTTGTGGCAAAATGAATCAGAGTTGAAAGAGGACATTCTTATCTCTGACAGAAAATACCTGTAGCACTGAGGACTGAAGGGAATGATGGGGTATTGTAAAGATCGAGAACCTGGGAGCAGCAACTGATGTGGGCAGTGAGAGATAGCGGGTGTCTCACAGCAGGTGTCAGTGGCACTCTAATGAGCACAGACCCGTCCCTGAACAAATGCCAGTTTCCTTCAAAGAAACCCAGAGGTAACTGAGACCCAGCAATGATGTGTTAGGGACTACCCTGACAGTCGATGGTTGGTAATCAATACAACTAACAACCATAACATTACTTGTGTTATGAAGACTCCAAAGAAACAAAGGACTAGAAACAGGCAGGGAACTCCACAGTAGTCCAGTTGACAGAAGCCAGGATTTGGGCAGTTGGGTGGAGGAGAGAGGAAGATGGACCCATGAGATACTTAGAAGGCAGAATTAACATGATCTGATGAATTGGGAGGATGTTATCGCCCACTGCAGTAAAGAGCAATAATGATATAGGCAAGTTACTTAACTTCTTAAAAACTCGGTTGTCTCATTTTTAGAATTTAAAATTTGGAATAGTAATAGTTATCTACAGCACACAGATTTTTGTCTAAATGAAAACGGATGACCTATTTGAAATATTTAGTATAGTGCTAGGCACATTCTAGGCACTCAGACATCCTAACAATTATTACTACGCTACAGAGAATATTCAGTTTATGAGTAAATGAAATTGAAAATTTTAGGAAGTCTTTTTTATGCAAATTTAAATTATATAATTTTCATGATTGTTAGTTTAAAATGTTTATCTGTTTATATGTGTAAGTACATGTATGGATGTCTTTATCATGGGATAGAAAAGCAAAAAAATGGGCCACATTGACTATCTCATGTGCTCTTGTGGTTATTTAAACTCAAGTGGCTTTCCTGCCTAGGGGCAATTGCTTATTAATGAGCATCTGATGCACTTTCATCCCATAAGTGTGAATCCAGCGCCATCTGTTAAGTGAATGATGTATGAACAGAGACATTATCACCAACGTGGTGAATGCTGATGAGCTAATATTCTGAACACTTAATCTCTGTCGAGCTTTGATTTTATGAGTTTTTCCTTACCGCATGTATGTGTCTGTATGTTTGTGCGTAGGCATATGTGTGTTTTGTGCATGAAAATAAGCACACAAAATAATCCTTTTAAAGTAATATTATAAACAACTTAAGGTTTTAAACAACTGAACATATATGAAAGTAACATAAGATGAAACATTAACAAATTGTGATCACAAATATTCAAAGTCTTTCCCTGACATTTCTTTCTTTCTTTCTTTTTTTTTTTTTTAGAGTCAGAGTCTCACTTTATTGCCCTCGGTAGAGTGCCATGGCGTCACACAGCTCACAGCAACCTCCAACTCGTGGGCTTAAATGATTCTTTTGCCTCAGCCTCCGAGTAGCTTGGACTATAGGCACCTGCCACAATGCCCAGCTATTTTTTTGTTGCAGTTTGGCCAGGGCCAGTTCGAACCTGCCACCCTTGGTATAGGCTGGCGCCCTACTCCATGAGCCACAGGCGCCGCCCCTTCCTTGACATTTCTTGTGAGATTTCCCGGAGTCTCAGAGCACCCTGGCTCAGAGTTAAGTCCTGGGTTGGCAAGAAGCACAGAATCACAGGGCAAGAAACATGCCCTACTGCGTGATAAAATTTAAATTTTAAATTTAAACTTTAAATTTTTCCATTTGATTCTCAACTCTGTAAGGGAGAAATGTGTGCTTAATGTACAACTGGGTTCCCCAGTTACCCAGTCACAGATAATGAACATATGGTGGTGCTCAATCAGTATTTGTTAAATGAGTAAACTAAACTGTAATATTTGTGGCTTCCAAAACTCTGAGATATCTTTTAAAATCTTAATCCAGTTCTTAAAAATAATATTAAATAGATATAATTTAACTTATTATACCAATGAGAAAAATTAAGCTTTCTAATGAGGAAGTGACTTGCTAAGATGCAGAATCATCAAATATTTAGAAATAAAATCAG
>CAUYON010124224.1:0-42888 GCA_963573935.1 Arctocebus calabarensis | reverse complement strand
GCATGGCCTACAGACACATGAAAAAATGCTCACCATCCTTAATCATCAGAGAAATGCAAATCAAAACTACTTTGAGATATCACCTAACTCCAGTAAGATTAGCCCACATAACAAAATCCTAAAACCAAAGATGTTGGCGTGGATGTGGAGAAAAGGGAACAGTTCTACACTGCTGGTGGGAATGCACACTAATATGTTCCTTTTGGAAGGATGTTTGGAGAATACTTAGAGATCTAAGTAGACCTGCCATTTGACCCTATAATTCCTCTACAAGGTACATATCCAGAAGACCAAAAATCACATTATAACAAAGATATTTGTTCCAGAATGTTTATTGCAGCCCAATTCACAATTGCTAAGTCATGGAAAAAGCCTAAGTGCCCATCTACCCATGAATGGATTAATAAATTGTAGTATATGTAAACCATGGAATATTAGGCAGCCTTAAAGAAAGATGGAGACTTTACATCTTTCATGTTTACATGTATGGAGCTAGAACATATTCTTCTTAGCAAAATATCTCAAGAATGGAAGAAAACTATCCAATGTACTCAGCCCCACTATAAAACTAATCTATAGCTTTCATATGAAAGCTATAACTCAATTATAGCACACGATTAAGGGGAAAGGGGCAAGAGAGGGGCGGGGATAGGTTGGGTGGAAGGAGGGTAATTGATGGGACCACACCCATGATGCACCTTGGAAGGGTACAGGTGAAACTTATTAAAAGTAGAAATAAATGAACACAATAAGAAAATGCCATGAAGGCTATGTTAACCAGGTTGATAAAAATATTTCAAATTGTATATAAAACCAGCACATTGTACCCCATGACTACATTAATGTACACAGCTATGATTTAACAAAAAAAAAAAAAAAAAAAAGAGAGAGAGATACACCTTTTCAAGAAGTTTTGCTTGAAAAGGAGAAAGATACTCAGTCATCTTGTGCCAGTAAAAATATCATAAATAGCATCATTTCGTAAGATTGATTTTTTAAATATTAACCTATAATGACATGCAAAATCAATCTAAGTAGAAACTCTAAAATATCAAAGATTCATATTTTAGTCAAGATCCCCCCAAAATCTCACAATGATCTTTTTCTCTCTCCTTTATACAGTGGTATCCCAAAAGTCACCCAGAAAGTCATAATACCTACAAATATTAATTTACAAAGAGTTGGCCAACACATATAGAATACTTTATAAAATTTTGTAATGACTATTTTGTAAATAAAGGTATATTTAGCTAAAATTTTCCATTTTCCCTATGTATGGAGACTTCCCGGGTGACCTTTGGGACTGTCCACAGCCTTCATGCCTAAGACACTCGGGGCTACATTTTCAAATTTAGGTGACAAGTTAAACAATCAGAAAATATTTAAGTTATCAAGGCTTTTTTTTTTTTTTTTACTTTTAGAGACAAGAAAGCTGTAAACCAGAGGCATGAGTGGAAACCTTGTGGTTTACTTTTCTCCTCCCTCCAGTGCATGGTTCACCAGTCAACTCCTGGCAGAGGACTAATTAATGCCTGTTAAACAGAAGTGAAGGTCAAATCAGAGCTGGAGACATGACTAGAACCTAGATCTTTTGATTCTAAAGATAATTTTCCTTCAGTGACAATTCCAAAAGTCATGCCTTATACACAGAATAAACTCTTAAAAAAATAAAAAGAGTTACACTCAAAAATCACTAACCGATAGAGAAATTAACACTATGAGCTACCACTTCAGAGTCATTTAGAAAAGCTACTAGGCAAAAAACCAACCAAACAAACAAAAAATAAACACGGAAATTATAAGTGGTGGCAAGAATCTAGGGAAATTAGAAGTCTTGCTCACTGATAGAAAAGGAAAATGGTGCAGCTGTTATGGAAAAACAGGATAGCAGCTCCTCAACAAATTAAATATATGATTATCATATGATTCAACAATTCACCTTCTAGGTAAATGCCCCCAAAAGTGAAAGCAAGGACTTCAATTTGTACAGCCTTGTCTGTCTTTTCAATAGGCAACTCACGTGTCCACAAATAAACAAAGTGAAATACACACACACACTGTACCATCCCTCAGTCTTGACAAGGAAGGGAATTATGACAACTACCACAACACGGGCAACCTTGACCACCGTATGCGAAGTGAAATACACAAATGCAGAAATACTGGAGGAGTCCACTTATCAGAGGTACTGACAAAGGTATAGTCAAGGTAAAGAAACAGTGTTCAGAATGGTGTTTGCCAGGGGCAAAGAGAAGTTGGTTAATGGATGCAGACTACTTTCAGTTTTAAAGATGAATCGAGTTCTGGAGATGGATGCTGGCGATAGCTGCATAACAATATAAACACAGTGTAAGTCAGTGCCATTAGATGTACACTTAAATGACAAAAGTTATGCTGTATGTATCTTACAATTTAAAAATAAAAATTATAAAAATTGATTCTAAGCTAATTTGGAATGAATGGATAGATGTATAAAGTGATGCCTTTGAAGAAGATGAATTTGGTAAAAGAATAAAACATAGGTTTCTAAAGCAGGGTCAAAATTTCAGGTGAGCGCGCGTGCTATTCTCACTGTGGCTAAGGGATTTCTTGTAGAAATACAGCCTGACCTTACCTATCACTGAGTTTTCAAGAGATGCTCTCAGCCCAAATATTTATGTGAAATCGCCACATTTTATATATGGTCAATCAAACAAATGGTAGCCAAGGGCCACTATTATACTATAACTGTCTTCCATAGCCAAGTTTCTTAAGTTAGTGTATAAATACTAATGTATTGCATCACATTTGGATAAGACATTTGCTTAAACTTGATTACAAGGACATTTTGTGGTGCCTCTCACTCTATAAATATGCAATGCTAATTCACATTTCATAACAGTGGAAGACAGCCTTTTTCCCAGAACAGATACATTTTGTACTGATATTGTTGGGCTTGTCAATTATGCTAGTTCCATCATAAACTGAACTCTATAAATAAGCATGAAAATCAAAATGTATTATTTCAGGCCACATCTCTCTTAATTTTACAATTGCTTTGTGAGTAATTTCATCTTGCAGAGCTCGTATCATTTCATGTAGCAGAGATAAAGACACTTGCTGAGATAATACAAGGAAAAATAGACAGCTTAAAAGTCCTCATGGCAAGGTATAAATTCACTTAGCTAAATTTTTTTCTAGGTAATTTCGTGGTGTTAGTTCTTTGAGGAGCCAGGTGCTTGACCTTAATGTGTTTTTAGATTTACATAATATTAAAGAAAAGTCACACAAAAATACCTAGTTCATAGGTAACTCCCAAAATATGCTTGCTACATGAAATTAAAAATTACTCCATGAGCACAGGTGATTCTTGCTCAGTTTGCACAAGGTGACAATTGAGTTAATGTCAACTAAAAATACCCTACAAGCCTAGGAAATTTTGCATAAAATGCATATTTAAATGGTGTAGTTTTAAAGATACATATACATTATGAACAGAAATATGGAATCACTCGTCTTCATTACATCAGCCATAAAACATTAATTCTCTGATAGCCGCCTAGAAAATTTTTTATGATGTACTTCAAGTAAAAAACACAAACTACAAAATTATACCTTAACTATATTTTTCAGCTCTGTAAAAGGATGTCTATGTATGGAGTAGTCTAGAAAGAAATGTGAAAAACTATTGATGGATGACTTCTTTCAAGGCGGAGAATATTTTTTCTTAATTTTTATTCCTTTTACTATAGACAATGTTGTTTAATAAAAGCACATAAAAGTAATGAAAAAAATAATAAAAAAAATAAAAGTAATGTTGGCAGTGGTATGTTGTGTGTGTGCATGCGTATTCTCCCAACAGAAATGAAAAGTTCAATCGAAAACAATCTTGGATGCAGTGCCTGTGGCTCAAAGGAGTAAGGCACTGGCCCCATATGCTAGAGGTGGCAAATTCAAACCCAGTCCCAGCCAAAAACTGCAAAAAAAAAATAATAACAATAATCTTGGATGACAACTAGATTTCTTATGGCCAACTCAGACCAACTCAGGAAACGTGGTATCATCAACTTGAACATCACCCCTGCCTTTGGCTAATGGAGCAGTGACTATAGATCAGTCATCACCACCTCTATCTTGGCACAAATATAAGAAACAGATCCTGTCAGAGGACTAGGAACACCCAACAACTTCCCCTAAAACAATTGATTCAAAAGGCCTTGGGTAACTCAAGAAAATGGCATAATTACTTGTCCAAAGCCAATACAAAACCCCCATCATTTTAGAATTTAATATTCTAAAGAATACAATGCTTTGATAAATGAACGCAGCCACTTCATGTAGTACAGGAATGTGGCAGGGAATCAAGACAGACTTCTGTGTGAATTGCTTTATTACTAGTTTAACTTCTACTTATTTGCCATAACATGTCATCATGTGTATTGTCTCTATATAGCAGTTTCCAGAAGGAGAAAAGCGCCAGCATCTATCTGTACAACACAGGTACTTGAATAGCATCTAAGTTTGGCTTTAATATTTAACTTAGTAAATTACTGCTTTCCTATAAAGCAATAATTCTTTATCACCATCCCTTCCTATTTTCAAAGAGCCAAAGCATTCCATTCTACTTTCAGTGATAAAGAGAAAAAATTCAGGAGGCCAGGAGGAGAGAGGTTTTTTGGAGAGGTCCAACCTAATCTGCATAATGCAATGATACATTTCTGTACTATTAAGTATAGAGTATGAATGTGTTTGCCACAATAAGTAAGGAGATGGTTATGTTAATCAGTTAGATGTAAGCATTCCACATATATCAAATCAGCACATTGTACCCCATAAATGCATTAATGTACAGTTATGATTTAATAAAGAATTAAAAAAAAAATAAATTCCGAGAACCCACTGAATCCACGGCTGCAGGCTTTATATCACTAGGGAAGAATCCACAGATAAAGCTTGAAGGTTCTTGATTCAGACACTTAGACCTTCACAAAGCCTCACCATCTGCTTGGATTCATTTTCCAGAAATACACCAAACATTTAAATTTAGCAACTAATAGGAAAAGCCTTATTTAAAAGAATCCATAGTTTAAAAAAATTCAGACTGAAAAGAAAGGAAGCTCTAATTTCTAGCAGGCGTCTAGATATAGTGACAGAAGTGGGTACAGTCTTGACAGTCTGAGACTGACAGGGCCACGTGGTACTTACAGAGAGCTGAAAGCACCAAGTGAAGCATGTTTCAGGGATGAAAGTTTTTGTTTGTTTTAACAGCAGAAAGGGTTTAATATCACAGGCACTATGCAAGAAGGGAGGTGGAATTTCTCAAATCCATTCCCATGAACTTTTGGGAGAATGGATTTTTAAAGATAGTTTGGCAGACCAAAGACTAGGAAGTTGGGTCTGCTGATTGGCTGGGTTTGGGGTGGAACCATCAGGGTTTTTTGTTTGTTTGTTTTTGCAGTTTTGGCCAGGGCTGGACTTGAACTCGCCACCCCCGGTATAGGGGCTGGTACCCTACTCCTTGAGCCACAGGCACTGCCCCACCATCAGGTTTAGAAATTTTCACCTTTGCTGAGTTGGTCTTGGGGGGTGAGGGGTCACAAGACCAGTTAAGTCAGTTCCTCAGTATGGGCCACTGGCCGAGGTAGGTCAGCCATTCCCTGGAAGGCAGGGCCTGGAAGACATCTCAGCAACTACCTTTAGGGTTTCAATGGGCACTGTTATTTTTGGAGAAAGTTCGGAATCTTCATGACACCAGCTATATGATTCCAGAGCAGCAGTTATACAGAAGCAGACAGTGACTGATTATTACCGTTACTTTTAGGTAGGCCTGTGCCTTCACAGAGTTTTAGGCCCTTACCACAGTTCTCACCTTGCACTCCTTTACTGATTTGTAAAGGGTGGAATCAGTGTTACTGTCCTACTTGGGAGTCTTTGAGTTTCTTAAATATGTGAATTGATGTCTGCCCTCAGTTTCAAAGAATCGTCAGCCATTATTTTTCAAAATTTGCTTTTTCTATATTCCTTTTCTGGAATTCCATTTTAATACATGTTAAAAACTTTGTCAACTCTCTGGTTTCATTCATTTTTCTTCATTTTTGTTACTGTGCTTTATTCTTTTTTTTCTTTTTGTTTATCTTGGGTTAATATGACAGTATATACAACTAAGTTATATTATTTGCATTCATACAATAAGGTCCAAGTCACAATTTATACCTTCACCCAGGAAGTGTGGCATATACCCCATTATTGTACCCATTATGTGGGAACTTGCTAACCCATCCCCCAGCATTAATTGTGTTTTTCTCTCATTTTGGCTATAGTTATTGATCTATGATCTACTAGTTTCAAAGTATTATTGAGTATATGGGATTCTTGCTTTTCCATTCTTGAGATACCTAGGAGAATGTTCTCCAACTCCATTTGGGTAAACAGAAAAGAAGCAAAGTCTCTATCTTTTTTTATTGCTGAATAGTAAGTATTCTCTGGTATACATATACCACAGTTTATTAATCTGCTCATGGGTAGGCAGGCACTTGGGTTGTTTCCACATCTTTGCAATTTGTGAATCCACTCCACCATGCTTATTAGCAACTCTTTCATTAAGTGTGAACAGCTTGACCTCCCCAATGAAGAGGCACAGGCGGGCTAAGTGGATAAAATAAGCACAAGACAAGTATATACTATCTTCAGGTAACACATCTACTCCCAAGGACAAATCACAACTCAGGGTGAAGAATGGAAAACAGTATTTCAGGCAAATGGAAACCAAAAGAAAGGAGTCGCAATCCTTTTCAAGGTTACAATTGTCTTTAAATCTACAAAAGTATGAAAGCAAAGATGGACACTAAATGCTGGCCAAGAGAAAAATATAACAAGAGGACACTTCAACCCTAAATATTTATGTACCCAACATTAATGACCCCAAATTGTAAAACAAACCCTACTTGATGTGAATACAGGATATCCTACAACACCAGAGTCATTGAGGACTTCAACACCCCACTGACGGAACTGGACAGATCCTTCAAGCAGAAACTAAACAAGTGTAGGTCCGATGGGCTTAATAGACATATACACCACATCTCACCCCATTACCACTGAACATACATTCATCAGCTCATGAATCCTAGGACACAAAGCAAATTTTAACAAATTTGTAAAGTATAAGAAATTACACTTTGTATCATTGCAGACCACAACAGAATAAAAGTAGAACTCACTTCTAACAGAAATACATATCCCCACTTGAAATCATGGAAACTAAACAACCTTTTGCTGAATGATAGCTGGGTCAAGGAGGAGATAAAGAAATCATTAAAATTCCCTGAACAAAATGGTAACGAAGCCACAAGCGAACAAAACCTGGGAGATACTGCAAAAGCAGTTCCAAGAGGGAAATTTATTGCATTAAATGCCTGCATTCAAAAGACTGAAAGAGCATAAATCAACTATCAAACAAATCATCTCAAAGAACTGGATGAAGGCAATGAAAGAAAAGTTAAAGCAAGCCTAACCACAGGTCTAGGCTTACTTAACCGGCCAGTGTAACTGAAAAGTAAATAACAGAAGGAGCTCTCATTAGGGGCAAAGTTCAGGCAACTTGGTTTATGTTTAGAAAGGAAGGCTCTACTGACTCACAGTAAAAATCTGACCTAGGAAGAGCCCATCATTTTCAGAATGTTCAGTCATACCCAGTTTAAGAGTAATGCCTGCATGAAGTAGAATGCTGTAGCCCCAGAATAAGGAGAAAATGGGTTCAAACAAACATTTGGAGTGAAGGTCTAGGGATTATTTTTTCTTGGTTCATAGCTATTAGTTATATAATATGTTCTTCCCACAGTTCAAACACATGGCTCTTTCAAGTCCCACATCAAGCATGACCTTCTTAGCCAAGTCCTAGCTCAATCCTAAGCCTAACCCTTTCCATGATGTATAGATTTTAATAAGTAAAGGTCATTTTCAGTCCTGTGGATTCCAGAGACAGCTGGTACCCCCCAGCATGCTGGGACCAAGAAAAGGCAGCAGATAAGTCAGCCCAGCAACACTAGTAAGGAACTGACTTATGTGTATATGATCGCATCTGAATGGATCTAGATCAAATGAGGAAAAAATTGCTGCAAATGAATTAAATGAATCACATACACTTGGGCACATGCATCTCCTTCCCCTCCTTTCTTGCCTGTGAGTCAATAAAGGTTTTTAAATTATGAATTAATATTTCCCATAATCATAATGTATCTAATGAATATATTTCTAAACCTGTCAGTGATACATTGCAGCAGAATTTGCCCAGATCATGGAACTTTTTGTCTCAAAACACCCAAAAGGCTTAATCACCAAAGACTGCAGCCAGCGCTCGTTAGTATTTATAAGGCATTCCATTACAGAAGCATCCCTCGAATGAAAAGGTGAAGAACACTTTTAGCAATATTAAAACCACCTATCTTTTAAAAAGGTTATATCGACTTTTCCTCCACCACTCCGATTCCATCAATGCCAGTGTCAGCTCGATGAAGTGGACATCATCATGGAACCGCTTACATTGATAATTCCCAAATGAACTTTCCCAGTCTTCTATCCTCTCTCCTTCTGTGGTCCTGTCACCCACTTCATAGAGCCTAGAAGTGGTTAAGAACAACCAAACCAATCTTCCCACTGAGCTGAAGTATTATGAAAGAGTTTTTAAATATGAAGCAATGATTAAGTTCTATGAGGGTACACATGTTGTTCATTAAAATCATCACAAAACAAAAAGTGCCTAAGGCAGAGCCTGTGATGCTGCAGGTATCAGGTCCTAAGCGCCGCAGGAAATTGGTCTAGAATGAGGTACTATTAGAAGTCTCATTTCACTTATGAAAAACTGAGGCATAGAAAGCTTGAATAGCTTTCCTGATATCGTGCCATTAATGCACTGTACAGCCAGGATTCAGACCCGCAGCCCAACTCCAGGCCCTCAACCTTTATGCCACCTTTCCCAAAATCTCTGCCACCACATTTCCTATCAAGTGACTTTCAGCATCCATTTTAAATAAGTGCCACCTTACAAGGGGTCCTTCAGCAAAGCTCCCGGAGGCCACACAAGGTGGGAGGGACAGAGGTGAACAGCAAAGCCCTCTCCATGCCTTTGACATAAAATTCCCCCCATTCTTCCAGATTCAGGTGACATCCCACAATAACACTCCTACCTCCCCCCCAAAAAGACTTACTTGCCTTTAAAATACTCTGCTCCCAAGATATTACCACCTCATAAAGATGAATCTTGGCTTTCCAAGCAGACATGTTTTTGAAACTAGCAATCATTTCTATTTTCTCTATTTTTCTTCTAAAGATAAAATCACAATCAATCAAAAGTTTGCTTTTTGGCAATCAGGCATGTTGTCCAGTGAAGCCATTGATCAGCTTTCACCTTCCAGAGTCAGCCTTCAAAGGCACTCTTGTCGATACCTGTGTTTGGGAAACATTGTCAGTTTTCCCCTAGGAGTAGCCTGGCTTTCATCAAATTACAGGGTGATCACCAAGAAACTGCTAAATACAGCACTGCCAATAGGATGTGTGTGCCCAGTATTGACTTTCAGACCTCACGACTTAGTTAAAAATGCAAAAGGAAAAAAATACCTTAAAAATGAAAGAATCTAAAGTTTTAAAAAGGCGGGGGAGTGCCCAGTATCTCTAAAAATACCAGACTCAAGCTGGACAAATGGACTAAATTTTTAAATTTTTATTATTTTATTGCCCTCTAAATGTGTGGTGCTTTTGGAAGGGGGCGGGGGAGAGACATTATCTTACTCTGCTGCCAGGCTAGAGTGTTATGGTGTCAGCCTAGCTCACAGCAACCTCCAACTCCTGGGCTCAAGTGATCCTCCTGCCTCAGCCTCCTAAGTAGCTGGGACTACACAGGTACCTACCACAACACCGGCTAATTTTTCTACCTTTTGTAGGGGTGGGGTCTTGCTCAGGCTGGTTTCGAACTCCTGAACTCAAGCGATCTTCCTGCCTTGACCTCCCAGAGTGTCAGGATTACAGGCATGAGCCACTGTGCCCAGTCTTTTTTTTTTTCCTTTTCCTTTTAATCCTATAATTTAAGTAGCAAGTTCTACCTCAGCTTGCTTTCTTGTCCTAGTTACAAGACAATTTAGAAAACCCCAGAATCTGGTCTGGTATTTGAGAGTACCCAAACCTTTGTAGGTTTATTTATTACCAAGTAGCCAGACTCTCTCTTTTCCTTGAATAATAGAAATGTATGAAGTACCTACGATATGCAAGGCACTGGGATACATTACCACTAATATTCACAGCACCCAAAGTAAGTACATTCATCTCCATTTTACGAATGAGAAATTTAAGTTTTAGGAATAAGTTCTACAGCTAATATGTGGCAGATTTAAACCAGGAATTTTCTGAATCTAAAACCCAGACTCTTCCCAGGTGTGGTTGTGTTTAGGGAGCTGTGGTGTGGGCCCCCATAACCGGCTTACTGGAAGTTTCTTAAGTTGTCCCATCCCATGCCTACCTCATCAGAATAGGGCTCTAGGAACACCAGCTGAACAAAGACGATCCATCAGAAACTTCCTTCTCCTGAATCATTTCAACTAGATATACCGTGCTCCTTATCGCAAGCAGAGAAGCTGTTTGGCTAATAAAATCTGATAATAAATGCCAAAGAGCTTTTAAAATTTTGTAAATGTTAAACAAATTCAAACTCTGTAATATTCTCATATCCAAGGATAACATTTCTTAAAATGACATTTTAAAGACAACCGAAAAAAAGCCCTATTATCTTACCATCTAATTACACCTGGTAACATTTTTCAAAAGGCATGCCTTAAGAAACGAATTGTGCTTGGAGGCAGGCAATGAAAAGTGACTCAACTCAGACAAAATCATCTCTGTAAAAGGAATTCTAGTTGAGTTTCTAGTGATCATTTCCAGAAGAAAAGGGATACTCATATACCAGCACATACTGTAAATGTGTATGGAGAAAAGGTTTTTCTGTATGTTATTCCACAGCATGCTTTATCACATAATTTAAAAAGCAACAATACTGATGCTTTTTATGTTCTAAGTCAGTCAACTCTGACTCACAGACTCTAGCAAAAAGCATTTCATAGGCAGGGGCTAGTTTTTCTGACTGGTTGGATTCAGGATGTTACTCCAAACCACATAAGCTTCTAGGATCACACAAAAAAACACACCTGGGATTGATCAGCAAAATTTACATGAGAAAACAGGCTAAACAAAATATTGAATTATCATTCCCAACACATGGCACAATGAGTGGCTTCTTATTGGAATATAAACACTACCATGAATGTTCATCTCAAAAGCACGAGGCTGTGCTTGCAACAGAAAATTGCAGGGTGCTAGGGACACACACCCTCCTTCTCCCCAATGCCACCCACATCAGCCTTGGCATCTACTGTCACATCCTAAAAGATCACCGATTCTGTGTCAGACTAAAAGAACATTCCTAGGGGTATTTCAGAATCTGTCTTTGGGACATTTGGAGCTTTCAAAAAAGTAACTTGAGCTTTTCCAAGCCTGTGGATAATCAGAACATCAACCACATTTGCATACCGTGGACCCTGAAAAGATCTTTTGATAAATGTTCCCTGATGCAAATAAACAAACAAACAAACGGTCACTGAGATCTATCTGGGGCACCACAAGAATTTTATCCCGGTTTTGAAATGTCAACATCTGTATATATTTAAAAGCTGACATCTGGGCCAGGTTTGATGGTTCATGCCTGTAATTCCAGCATTCTGGAAGGCTGAGGCAGGAAGATCCCTTGAGCTCAGGAGTTGGAGACCAGCCTGAGGAAGAGCAAGACTCTGTCTCTACTAAAAACAGAAAAACAAGCCAGGCATTATGGCAGCCACCTGTAATCCCAGCTACTCAGGAGGCTGAGGCAGAAGGATCACTTGATCTCTCAGGAGTTTGAGGTTGCTGTGAGCTAGGCTGACCCCAGGGCACTGTAGGCTGGGCAACAGAGTGAGATTCTGTCTAAGTAAATAAATGCTTACATCTTTTATCAACACAAAAACACTGAGGCTGTTCTCACATGAACATTCAGGAATCAAGCATGGAATTTAGATGTGATCGTTTGCTTCATGCCACAAATCTGTTATTATATAATCATCATATATTTATAGCATGACTTGGGTCATGTGAAGGAAAGAGACCTTTCCAGAGTCTTCAGCTTCATATATTCACAATCTGGCAGAAAATTGCTCTAAGGTGATATCTGTTAAGACCATACCACGTTTACCTCCACGACTGGGTTTAGCAGGATTCTGGGGCTTCACCACTGATATAGTTACAAAGCATCCTCTGTGGTCAATGTTCTCACCTCTGCATTGAGCCTGGGAATGCACAGAGCAGCCACATTCACACCCAGGAGGCATAGGAACTTCTGGAAGCTTTGTTGGAATGGGTCTTGGAAACCCTCAAATCTTGTGGTTAAACAATTTCACTGCAATGGTTGAAAGAGCAATGATTTGAGATGAAAAAAAGGGGGAGAAGTGAAAAAGACATAGGCTTGATTTCCAACTAACTGGGTCCCTTTGTGCAAGTTCTCAGCTTCTCAGTCTGTGTTCCTTTCAATAAAATGGATCTGACTCCTACCTAGTAGAGTTCCTGCAGGGATTAGAAGGACTAAGATAATGCTATCATCCAGCAGAAGTTCAGCAATGTCAGATGGCTGGTACACTAAATGAAATACAGTGGAACCTCCACTGTTGACCACCTTCCTACACTGACCACCTCCTTAAGTCAACTTCATTGTCATGTTCATACACCACATCTACCTACCAGTATAGCAGGCCTAGCTGACCAGTTTGTTGCAGTCCCTTGGGTGGTCAACTTACTGAGCTTCTATAGTTTAGCTACTTGATCTGTATGTCATAATGTAAGAAAATAAAAAATACCTTCCATTAAATGGAAAAGAAAAACTTTCAATGTACAGGTACATATTGACAACTGAAAACAAAAAATAAGCAATAAATTAGTGATTCAAGACCTTGAATTCATGGTGATAAAACTATAAATTGACATGAGGCTGGAAGGTGGAAAGAAAGTAGTTAACAAAACCACCAAAAACCAATCTGTTTTTAATGACTAGGGCCACACCTACCTGTTTAAACTTTTTTTTGGCACATAAATAGTTCATTCTGTTTAAATGTACTTTCTCAGCCCTGCCATGTCTTCTGGTACAAATATTAACAAAGAAAACTTCCTGAGAACCTTCTTTATCATTCTTTGTGAAAGCCACAAGTCTCTGTGCCAGGTCACATGAGACTTAAGGAAATGAAGGAAATGTCAGAGAAATTCCACCTGTTTAGACAGGCCTAAAATGCTGAAGGACTTCTACCAAGGACTTCCACAGACTTCAAAATGCAACACCACGGAAGAAAGTAAATGGCAAAATAACCAAAGAGTATATAAAGAAGAGACGGAGGCTGCTTATGGCAGTAAAGACTTCAAGATGAAGGGCGGTGCCTATGGCTCAAGGAGTAGGGTGCTGGCCCCATACATGAGAGGTGGCAGGTTCAAACCCAGCCCAGCCAAAAAAACTACAAGACTTCAAGATGAAGATAATTCCAATGACCTTAAGTCAACCTAATTTTCATGTCTGTTCTAGCAACAGACAAGAAATGTTCAAGTGAAACATGTCACTGTAGGACAGAGCTATATTCTACTCCCCAGATGTCATCACCACCTGAACTTGGGAGGGCGCTAAGCAAAAAAGCAGCACCCATGAGCCCCAGGTAATTCATGAGGGGAAAACTGGAAGTGGAAGACCTGACCCAAAAAGTCACTTCCAGAGTACAATCCTAGGAAGCTAGCTAATTATATATATATTTGACATATGTTTTTTATAATCATTTTACATTAAACAGGACTATGATGGCACTAATGTTGGTTATTGTACTGCAAGAAATAGAATCTTCTCTTTTGACATAATACGTAAGTTCTCAGACTAAATCCCAACAAGAGCAAAAATCATTTTACCACAAAGACATTTGCACCAGAATGTTTATTGCAGCTCAATTCATAATTGCCAAGTTGTGGAAGCTGCCCAAATGCCCACCAACCCATGAATGGATTAACAAACTGTGACATATGCACAGCATGGAATACTATTCACCCATAAGAAAAGATGGAGACTTCACATCATTTGCATGGATGGAGTTGAAACACATTCTTCTTAGTAAAGTATCTGAAGAATGGAAAAAAAAATCCAATGTACTCAATACTAATATGAAACCAATATATAAACAATTACATTCCCACACTAACAAAGAAACACAAATACAGTCTAGCAAAGAAAAGGGCAATGGGTGGAAGGGAGGGGGGAGGGAGAGGCAACTGGCTTGATCTATCCCTAATATGCACAATGTGAGGGTTTTCAGCACGTCCCCTAGGTGAAGGGCTCTACTACAACTTGAACTTTACCTTGAAAGTAAGAACATGTAACCTAAAAATTTATACCCTCATATTAATTTGAAATAAAAATAAAAGAAAGTTCCCTAACCATGGTTCCCCAAAAAAGATTATTATACAATCATTGTGGGTTTTTTTTTTTTTTTTTTTTTTTTGTACAGGTATCTTGTTTCTGGTGTTTGTTTATTTGTGTTGGGGGGTTGATTGGTTTGAGATTTTTCTTTCTCTTTTACATCTTGGATCTGAAACGATTCTTCCAAACACTTAGAAGCAGACCATGGGCACACAAATAGGTTCAATCCTTCCATTTTTAGTTTTCCAGATCAGTTGACAGATCTCTCAAGAATATTCGTGTTCATTAGCTGACTTTTCATAAACAAAAGTTGAACAGGATAACCTAGGCTTTTAGCTCCTCAAAAGTATCCATCAACCAATTTCTCTTAACAATTTCTCTGTACTTTGCATCTTTCCTCCACGCTGATGCCCCTGCGCAGATGGCCTCCATCCACTGCTCCTCCTGCCGCTGACCTTGGGCAATGCTGCCTCTGGAAGTTGCCCTCCCTCCTGCTCCCTCAGCAGGCTGCCCCACACCCTTCATTGCAATCACTTGCGAAATTGCCTGACTTCCCTTCTAAGCCATTGGCTCTGAGGGGACAGGAATCCATTATTTACAACTACAACTTTAGCACAGAGCAAGTATAGTAGAAGGCCAAGGCATAGTTTTTGGATAAAAGGACAAATATTTGTTTCTTTCAGCTATTTTTTGGCACACGTTATATAAACAAGTTTTCTACTTAACTTGGAGTATCTAAGAAAACCTACATGTCCTATAAAGAAATTTATCTTTTAACATCTGTATCAGCAGCAGCCACAGAACTGCACTGGCCAATCTGTATGATATACAAAAATGATATGATTAATTTATGATATACATGATATACATAAATAATGAGTGTTCTTCTTAACAGAAAACAACAAATTAAGAGGATATACGCTAAACATTTCAGCTCACAGAAATTACATAGGCCCAAACTCTGAACACCTTGTTTTCAACAACTATCTCGTTCACTTCAGTGCTTTGGCTGATTCTTATTTGTTTTTCCGCATTGAGGACCTCCTCCCACCAGCCAGATCAAACATGCCAGAGAGAGGAGGATTCGGCTCCACCCTCTAAAGAATGAGTTCAATCAGCTGAATTATTCAGTTCTTATATCAATTACATTATTCAATCACGTAATAATCTGTCAGTTACTCAACTAACAACCAAGCCCAGTTCTTTCAAATCTCTATATTGCCAACCTTTTTTGTGGACTCCAAACCCTTGTCCTATGCCACTGTCCATCCCTTATCTCTACCTTGCGGTCAGATATTTCGAACTCACAATAGCCACTGAAGTCCTAATTCTCTGAAGACAGGTTTCTCCTCCTCCGATAGTAATTTATACTATCACTGCTGCCAACCCAGGGACCCAAGATAAACCTGATCCTCAGGCCCAAGCCCTCTATCATCACCATGCACATTCATCCTGTCACTTTTGTCATCTGAGTTATCTCTTGCACACCTCCACTTCCCTACTTCCTTAAGCCAAATAACCTCATTCCTGAATTACATACAATAATGTCTTAACTCTTCCTACTGACTCACAGCTAGCATGAGGTTATCTACTCTGTTCCCATAATGTTGCACAGCAAGTACTTCTCTTGTCTTTAGGGACAATGCCTGTCTTAGTTCCCTCTATCTCTCCTCCAGTGCCTCCCCTAATACTTAGCCCAATGAGGCAATCAGTGACCACATGAACGAATGTAGGCATGGATGAGACAGCTGGCACTCTCAGAATTAGATTCTGCTGTCCACCAGAAACCCAAATTAATGTCGACCTAAACATTTGTCTCTGGAGAAGTAAAGACATGATGACCTGAGGTTCATATCCAAGAGCAAACCATCATTCTACACGTTCACACATACACCTGTGTCTATATCTATATATTCCTACTAATGCTGGACAGATGGAGCTATTTCATGAAAAGATGTATGTGATCACGGAGATGTATTTTCGGGATAGGGGGAGGTACAGCTCTTTCAGACACCTGGAGAAACATAATGAACAAGTACGATATCACCATTGAGTTCTCTGTGGCCTAGGGAGAGGCAGATCTTTAGGGAAAAGGTCCCCTGCCCTAATACCCAGACCAAATCCCAGCATTCCTAAACAAAGCCAATCACAATCACCCACATAGGTCCCACTGAGGAAATCCACATGGGCTCATAATAATGTTGTGGGAAAAAGGCTTTTCTATGTTATCCACTACGCACAGTCATGTCCATTCACATATAAAAGTTTAAACGTTTGCACTAGCAGTAAATGACAGTAATATTTATCCTGCCTAATGTGGGCTTCTGTCATGACGGGAAAACCTTAACCTCCAGAGGTTAGCAAACAACAAAGATGGTTAAATAGGGACATTCCAAGCAATCTCAGGCCTTCCTTCCAGACCTCTTGTGCAGTGCCAACACATAGCAGTGAAAATTCTCCAAAGGGGGATAAAAGGGACAGTTCTGGAACCAGACTACAGGTGCCTGAATCCAAGCTGAACCATTTTCCAGTTGTGTGACCCGAAAATACTCCTTTTGTCTCTTTCTTCCTCTGTTTACTCACATTTAAACGAAAATATTAATAACCCTGTGTCAACTTGGGGCTAGCCTGATGAACAAAAATAGTACTTCTTATCACAATGACTGGCACCACCTGAAGGCTCAGTAACTGTTAGGGATACAAATTATGTTGCAATCATAATATATTAGCATCTGCAGTCATTTCACTCTCCTCCCTCAATCTCCACAAGGTATTTCCCAGCCTACCAGTTCTCTTCAATACCAAGAAGAGTGGTTCCCAAACTTGAGCATTGTGAACTGAAATGAAACCTTAAGCACCCACCTCGCTGACTGAATAGACCTCCTCTTGGTCAAGGAAACCCCAGACTGAAGCTAAGTTGCTGGTGGTGAGAAGGGAGGTCAGACAGGCCTTGTCATTCCCCTTTCCCTTCGTGGAGATAGGCCTTGTAACTCATTAACAGGCCTAAGGCCGTGTAAAACAAAGCTTACACTGCACCTGCAGGCTCCCAATTCACTGAACAGATCATTTGAGTCCATGTCCATCCGGTGACTCGCCTCTGATTAACAGACTTCCTTAACTTAAAACATTTCAAGCCTTTAGACATAGCTTCATTTCTTTAACCAAATTTTAATCAAAGAATCTGTAAATCCACCCATAACCGGTAACCTCCTGCTTTAAGATGTCCTGCCTTTTAGGGCCAAGCCAAGGTACACCGTCCATATATTAATTTATGACTTTATGTGTAATTCCTGTCTCTTTACAATCTATAAAACCAAACTGTAATCCAACCACGGCAAGACGACTTGCTCAAAGATTCTTGTGCATAGCTCTTTGGGTCATGGTCACACATATTCAACTTAGAATAAATCTCTTTAAATTATTTTACACAGTTTGGGTTATTTTCTGTGAACAGCATACACCAGACCGTCTGGAGGGCTTCCTAAAACACAGATTGCTGTGCTCCAGGTGCAGAACACATGATGTAGGGGCTTGAAGTGGGGCCTAAGAATGTGTATTTTTTGAGAAGTTATCTTCAGGTATGAGGGTTGGAAGGGCACATTGATAAACACTGACTAAAGGGGCATCACCTCATAGCAGAGAAGAACATATGAGTCCAAACCACCTGGGCTGCCTGGAATGCCCTTCCGAGACTCCTTCATCACTAAGCAACTCCACCAACAACTCCAAACTCAGCTCCAGCATCAGGACCCTCCATTGCTCCCAGAACTTCTCTATGCAGGACCCTACAGCAATGTACCTTGATCAATAAAATCAGATCCCTTAAACTGGGAGCTCCTGACAATGAAGACCCTTACCTTATTCAGGGCCTGTGACATTAGAAAACACTCAATAAATAGTGACAGGGAGCAAGCTGAGATAGCTAATGGCCAAAGGCATCTGTAAAGACTCAACAAACCTAGAAGGTCTAGAACAGCAGCTCTCAGAACTGCTCAGGAGACATGGGTGTCCACAGTTCCTGATGAGCGAGAACCTTGCCACCCCATTCAGCAGTTTCTTTTCTGCTCAAGGGACCATGAATGCTTTGCCTCCAACCACAGCTGTCCCTCTCACTCTTTGAGAGTAATGGAGTTTAAGCTTCAGGTCTTACACCACGGATGCTAAGCCTTCTCAGAGAGAAAGGAAACCAGGCTACAATTGGTAAGCATGTTTACATTAGATTAGCATTTCTGGTAAATTGCCCAATCAGGTCTTAGCAGAAAGAGGCAGAAATCTCCAGGAATTGTTTTCTCTTTTTCTTATTTTTAAATAAATATTCCCTTTCATACCTAACTTGCATGAATTTCTTCAAGTGGGTCCCCGAATTGTTTACCTTTCAGGCTACACAAAACCTGGGTGCACCCTCATTTCTCACCCCTACACACTCTGCTCCTTTACCCATTCCAACACCTTAACCAAGTCAGGCTCACATTTATAAACACCTCCTAGGAAGGATGTAAATGCTCCTTAAGAGTTCAAGGTGTCTTATCAATTTCACTGCCAAATGAACATGGAGAAAAGAAAATGTGCCAGGCAAGATCCAGGCACAACATTCTACCTGAGCCTCCCAACACAGGCAAAGCCTTTCCTCAACGTTAACCAGCAAAATTCCAAACAAATTTAGACATGAAGCCCTTCAATTTTTGTGTATAATTACCAATAATTATAAGGTTTTAAGAAAGCAAGTGTTCTCCATGCAGGAAATATTTTAAATTCAAAGGACAATTTTCACTATCATTCTATACAGTATAATAATTTTAAATAATTTTAAAATTCCTTTGATAGTACACATGCACTTAAAAAAATTGCCAGTTGCGTTGTTATGGATATCATTTACTCCAAAGTCAAATTAGTATTTGACTTTAATATTTAATATTCCTTGCCAAATCAGCACACTGTAGTATTTTATACTTTCAGAAATAGGCATAAGGAAAACTGGATTTTTTAAAAATGAATATCATATATTCAAGTATGAGTACAAATTTTTAAACAGTCCTTTCTAGGAGACCAGAGGCTTCTGTTCTCCTCACATAGAAAATAAATACACATGAAGATTTACTAACTGGCTTCTCTTGGATATACTATTAGGCCTTTCAAAATGGTAAGGAACACATGTAATTAAATGTATCTTTTAAAAATAGCTGTTCATCTACTTGTCCGGGGTAAGTCATACTTTAGCCACATCAGTGCCATGAATACAGTGCTCATTTGTATTTCTGAGGACTACTTTAACCCTCCTTAATCCTTAGGAGACAGTCTATGAATAGAAGTTTGAATTTTCATTTCTACTAAATCTGCCGGATTCATACTTTACATCCTAGCAGCAGCATGCAAGAAGCATACGCACTCAAAAATATCCATATTCAATGTCTAGGCTCATCACCTATCTTGTACAAATTACTGGATGCTGCCTCAGTTTTTCATCAGGACCGGGAAGTAATATCTACTTTGCATATTTTAGGTACCAGATACCATGCTTAGCACAGTACTTGGCACATACTTGATTCTTAATAACCTTAATTCTAAGGATGGCTTTGCAAATTCCTATCTCTTTGGAAGAAAGATTGGGCTACTGACAGGTTCTTCAAAAATTTACATGTTCCTTGCACTGAAATGCTTATTAGCTGCAATAAAAGAAGAGCAGCGAAGGCAAAACACAATGTGTCAAGCTTTCTTAAGCACACCTGTGAGCAATAAGCGTCCTGAATTCCTTCTTATCAACACCTATCTTACCAAACAGCACACCAGCTGTTCTCTCAGAGCTGTTGTCCCTAACAGGCTTACAACAAATAATCTGTTGAATTCAAATGCTGCTGACTCAAGCAGAAACAATGAATGCTAATGGAATCATAATCCATAGAAATCTCTCATAAATGATGAGTGAATTCTGTATGTCCAGAGAAGCGCGTGTTCTAAAGTTCCAGGTTCACCGAGAAGCCGTTTGGGAGACGAAGTGTTCAGACCAACGTAACTCCCAGAGCCTACTTCTGTAAGCGACGCCGCTACAAACCCTCGGACACCGCTCACCACATCATTCAGACCAGGGGAAAACACATTTTATGAAGCCCAATCATTTGTAAAGCCATCAGTACAGTATTTGTTGAAGCGGAGGGTGCACTGGGGATCCAGTCGCAGAAACAATCGCCTCTCAAGTTCACCACTGCCATCCCCATTTTTTTTTTAATGTGGTTGAGACCCTCTACGATTATCCTAATTACTGCTGTAGGACCAAACGTCGGCGCCAATCTCCCGGTCTCCACGAAGACAGCACATCAAAGCCCACCCAGGTTAGGGACTGACCTGTCCGGGAAGGGTCCAGGAGGAGGGGGTGCCTAACTCTGTAGAGTCCCGGGGAGACTGAATGTGTAGCCCTTAAAATGCAAAGCAACCCCGGGCAGGCTGCTCCCCCTGTGCGCTTTCAGCTCTCCAAACCTGGGAATTCTGCCTCCGTCCTCGGGACCTTTCTCGTGTCTAGACCGGCAGTTCCGGGGAAGCAACTCCGCTTGATCCCCTATCCTGGGACCCTCAAGGTTGACAACTCGCCGCTGGGGTTGAGAGCAGACGCTCACCCCAGGAGTGCCCGCGGGGACCCCGCCGCCAGGTGAAGCCGGCGCCACCTCACCTGCCCGAGGCCGCGCGCAGCCCGGGGACTGCAGAGCGTGGCCGGCGCGGGACCCGCTGCTGCCGTTGTCGCCGCTCGCTAGTGGGGGGAGCAGCCCTGACCGCACCCGGACATCGCGGAGGGCGGCCGGACTTCCTCGGGGCCCCCGTCGCGAGCCCCGCCTTAAAGGGGAGGAGGCGGTCGCGCGTCACAGTGGAGCCGCCTCCTCGCCCCCAGCGTGGTGGCTCCTCCCGCGGTTGCGAGAAAGCTCCGCGGCCAGGTGCTGGGCCCTGGCGGAACGTGGAGGAGATTACTTGTAACTCGGCTGGGCTGGCCTACGGGAAGAAGGTGTGTCCAGTAAGTCCAAGTAAGGAAAGAGGACAAGAGTGGATTGCAACTTGTAATTTCTTAATAACTTAAATGCTTAAAGGAGTTCCTTTGCTCTCCTGGGCACCTAAAAGATCGCTGCGGAGAGCAGCCTTCCTTTTTACCTACGCCCTGACCCGGCAAGAGCCACAGAGCGAGGGAACCTGTAAACCCCTGCCACGTGTGCGCGACTGTGCGGGGAAGTCGGTCACCCAGATCCACAGACCTCTGTTTTCTGAGCCCTGGGTCCCGATCTGTAGATAAAGCTGGCGTAGGCGCCCAGCCAGCTGTCCGCGAACTCAGTGAGACCCCGAAAACCCTTTCGTGCAATTACTAGCATTAAGGTGCTTAGTAAATATTTACTTTTTCTTCCTTTTCTTTGCGTCCTTTCTCTCCCCACTTCCTGCTGTAATCTTATTTCACTTTGCTCTGTTTCGCTACCTGATCTCTTTTCTTTTCTCATCTATTAAAGAGCCCACGTCGGCTGAGCATCGATTCTGTTGATTCTGTGCTGTGCACGTGCATGGCGTAGGGTTGATTAGGAGGAAGTATGCAGGGTATGATGCCCCCTGCCTTCAGGGACTCCTCTCCCAGGAAACTGCGGTTTGGAATTAAATGCAAGAGTGCTGAAAAAGTCTACCTCAGGTGTGGGACAGACGGGCCCTCCCATAGGTTACTGGGAATGGGCGGTCTGTGAACTGGAGCGTGTAATTGGTGTAATTAGTGATTAAGACGCTCTGAGGGCTTTGGGTCCGCACAGTGGCTCACACCTCTAATCCTAGCATTCTGGGGGGCCAAGGCAGGCGGATCGCTTAAGCTCAAGAATTCAAGACCAGCCCGAGCAAAACACACACACACACACCATCTCTATTAAAAAAGAAGTTGAAAAACTGAGTTAAAAAGATCTCTTGAGCCCAAGAAGTTTGAGATTGGTGTGAGCTATGATAAGGCTATGGTACTCTACCTGGGGCAACAGAGACTGTCACACACGCCAAACACACGAAGATACTCTGGCTTTGGGGTCACACTGACTTCAAATCAAACCCTGATGTAGCAGCTAAGTAGGTAAACTGGTGCCATTCCTAAACCTCTTTGGCGTTCAACTCTCCCTTTTAATAAACTGGAGTCAAATAATAGCTATTATATTTCCTACTTTCTGGGAAATAATTAGATAATATACAAACACTCTTACAACAGTGACCTGGCCCATAGTAACCACTTTATCCAGATTAGCAAATAATAATCCTAAGAGAAATAGGGGAGGGAAGATAAAAATTTAGAAAACATGAGACTGTAGGAGAAAATGATTGAAAACAGCTACCATCATCATACAAGGCCTACTTAACAATAATGGCTCTCACTGAGGAACACAGCTCTGTACCAGTTTCTGGCCTTGGCATATCATATGTGATCTTATTTAATTTTTAGGAACCTGTGAGACAGTTAATAATATCCCTGGTGGGAGGCTGAGGCAGGTGGATTGCTTGAGCTCAGGAGTTGGAAGCCAGCCTAAGCAAGAGCCAGACCCCATCTCTAAAAATAGCCAGGCATTGTGACAGGTGTCTGTAGTCCCAGCTGCTACTTGGGAGGCTGAGGCGGGGAGGATTGCTTGAGCCCACAAGTTTGAGGTTGCTATGAACTAGGAATCCAAGGTACTCTATCAAGGGCAACAAAGTGAGACTCTGCCTCAAAATAATAATAATAATAATGATATCATCCCTGGTATAAGATGAGGAAACCATGTCTTTTAGAATCATGAGATAATCTGCCTGGAGGTGTAAGTCAAATTAGCAGCAGTCAGAGCAAGCTGAGGCCCTCGGCGACTCTGGGCTCTTTCTACTTCTCTGAAGGTTACATTCCCCCCTCCCTACTCCCAGAAGTAACTGGGGAAAATAGAGTATAAAAGGAAGACGAGAAAGAATAGTAAGGAAGAGTAGCAACCACAGCTTTAAAACTGACTGATAATAGGAGTGAATTAAAACAGTTAAGTGAACCCACACAAGAAAGCTTTTTGCCTCTAATTCCTGCCCCAGTGGAGTTCCTGTTCTGTGGTCCCGGTAGCCCAACCGCATTCTTCAGCCACCAAATGCTACAGAAAGTGAAACAACTAAGAAACAGAAATCTAAGGTCACACCTTCTCTCTCCCACAACCATCCCGCTTCCTTGGATTTTTTGTTTTTCATTTTATATCATCCAAACATGTTATCTGACTCCTGTGTTCCACCCAGGTAACAATCTTTTTCATAGATTTCTTGAAATCTTTTTCTTGGTACATAGCCGCAGCAGAACTGACAATAGTAATTGTACTCGTTACACATCCATGTGGCTGATGAGTTTTTAATACATTGTTGTTTACTGAAGGTCTAAAGAGGTTTTGAAGCAGGCATTATAAGCATTGGTCAATGATATCATAATTAGTTGTTTTAAAAAAGTAAAATCTCCTGCATTTATAGTAGGCAGCCTTCTCTCTCTTTGCCTGCATAATTCATGTGAGCAACAAGATATTTGGCCCCTAAAGAAATTGTCAACACGATAATTGAGACAGAGATTTCCCACTTACAGATACAATTTGGTTTTACATTTTAGACAACATGTGCTTAATGGCATGACCCTCTAATAAAAGCACCTGTGCTTTTAAATTGCAAATGGCAGCTACTTCTGCTGCAGGCTTGATGCACTCTTTTGCTATCACAGCTTACATGGGCTATCTATACATATACATTCAGAAGTACTGGAATGAAGTCACCTTAGCAATATCACTGTTCTTGTTTGAATGAGCCAAGGTAGCTTAAATGGTTGAGTTACAATTACTGTAGCATCCCAATATCCTTCACCTTCTGGGATTAAAGGAGTCCTCTCTGGAAGAGAGAAGACCCTGTCTTCAAAAGTAACAGAAATTAGGGCGGCACCTGTGGCTCAAAGGAGTAAGGCACTGGCCCCATATGCCAGAGGTGGCAGGTTCAAACCCAGCCCCGGCCAAAAACCACAAAAAAAAAAAAGCAACAGGAATTAGAACTCCAACTTCTCCCTGCTCAGAGAGACACAGTGGGTTTCTGGGGTCATCCTACCAGAGCTGGCCATGTAGTCAAAGCAGCCCTGCTTCAGTTTGAGGACTCGGGGACAGTTTTGTCAGTACAAGTCCTTTGCCCAAGCAAAAGCTTTCTGAAGTCTGGTAGCAGCGGTGTAATGGTGTCAGGGCTTGGCACGTACTTTGCCTTTCCTTCACTGGTTCTTCTTGTCATTGGTGGGCCAATAAAAGCGAAATTTAAAAAAAAAGAACAGTTGAGTCATAGACATGTAGATCCAGATCTATTAGGAGGTGAAACCAGTGTTTTAATTAAGGTAAAATTTAGTCCATTGTCTAAGTGGCAGATGTTTAATATGTGTTTTCAGGGAGTGTTTGTACCTTGTTACATGACACTAGGAAATGGCATTTCTTTTATTGTTAGTGCAAATCGTCGTTATTATATTTGCTCAGGTTTGTTCTGTATATAATCATCATGTCATCGCCTTTTCATCGAGACAGGTGTGGAGAGACCAGCTTTAGCTGCTCCCTCCAGACCTGGCGCTACCACTTGCTTACTAGCCATGAGAGTCTCCTTCTAGCTTCGCTTTTTTGAACAAGGGAATGGGCCTTACTAGAAAATGAGTCTTGTTTTCTAATTACTCAGAAAAAAAGACTAATTATAATTTTTTTTTTTTAGGAAACCAACATCAGCATTTAATTGTCTTAATGGTAATTCTATGTAGCAAGTTATTGCACATGCCTAGACATGTATTTAACACAAGATGACATTATGGATGCGAACTTTAAGGGCCAAGATAATCAAAACAGTTAAAAATATTAGAGGCTTAAAAGACTATTGTGCTGTCATCAAATGAGTGAAGCAGAACCACATTTACTTTTTCAGGTAAAGGTTAAGCTTTGCCCAAGATTAATTCCTCAGAACTGGCCTTCTGATGACCCGATAGAATTATCCAATTAACTAATTACGTAAATCTTCCTATAGACCATGAAAGTATATTTTTTTTTAGACTGTGCGGAATTTCTGTGTCCCCAATTCACTTTTATTGACTTGTGCTCCAGTTTGTTGCCCTTGGTAGTAGTGAGGGGCATCATAGGAATCAATTTGGAGAAATGGGTTGTTGAATTTGCACTTGGGATGTGGTCAGGGTTGTTGTTTTTAAAATTGTACCACCTGTTGTAGGAAGATCCAAAGTACAAATTGTCTCTCATCTCAAGAACAGAAATCTCGGACTTCCCCCCAAGCAGCTGGTTTGTTTGCGCCCTACAGGTCCCACAAACAACACCACTGGATTTGTTATCCTTTCTAATTGGCCCACTAGAATATACAGATTGGCCCAGCTCTGGCAAATATTCAGAAATGCTTATTTGTAATTGTAGTTTGGAGCTATTTTCTACATTATTCCCCTAAGTCTATGACGAAACTGGAAGAATTTTCAGGACCAGAATATGTGGATAACAATCAATTCTCTATACAATAAAAAGTTATGTTGACTGACATATTAATTCACTCATATTAATTTACTGACATATTAATTCATATACTCATTAGCTACAATTAAGGCCACAAACTACGAACCAGGCTGGTTTGTGGCTTAACTATGGCCCCAAACAACAGGGGCCATGCCCACCTAAAGGCATTCACATTTACTTATTAACTCTAAGCTGGCCAGACAATGCAGTGATAAATACTATGAACATAAGGCAAAATACGGTGGCTTATTCTCTCTGAGGGCTCCTATTTTGGCTACAAAGAAAAACATGTAAACACACAAATACAACAGAGTGTGGGAGGAAAGAGGTCTGACAGCCTCACCTACACAACATAGGGAGTGGCAGAACAGAGTCAGCTGTAGGAAACCAGATAGAAAATGTGCCAGAGAATTAGCAGGTTCAGTGACACCAGGCAGCCTCAGCGCTGAGAAAGGGGGTCTTCATAGATGAAACCTAGCTCATCCCCCTGGGGTAAGCAAGCACAGACTCAGCTTGCAGGTGAAGATCAATTTAGGGAATGAAGCCAGACCTACCTAGCCCTATTTCCATAATCCTTTACCAAAGTAATCAGAAAATTAAAATGTAGACACACATGAGGAAATAACTACACTTGTGGCTGAGAACGTAAACCGGTTTTGGACTTGAAGTCTCCAGTCTATTTTTGTGACTGGCTGGGACATATAATTTGTATAAGTTTTAATTCATCCAGCCTCCAATTACTGGGTCTAATGATGACCTACAAAAAAAGTATAGAATCACTAATTAATGGACTGAAAAAGTAGTCAGGAAATAGATGAGGCCTTATTAAGTGCATAATGACAATATTTTAAAACTAGCTCGGTATATAATTATCTGCTTTACATTTTACTGTTTTATTTTTAGGTATATCTTTATAGTGACTATTGTTGCCACTTCCTGAGAAAATCTGGACATGAAATTGAGAATAAAAATAGTAAGAAATTTGACCTTATAACTAAGTGAATTTCATGATTTTCAGTATACAGGTGCTAATTTTTTTCTTTCCCTATTAAGAAACACCTACCTATAGTGAAAAATTATACATCCTGCAAAGGACTTCTTCTTTTAAAAAGTAAACTTTGTTGAGTTCGAATTTCCTATTAAGCTGATTTTAAAATGAAGGAGAGTAAGGAAAACCCAGTTCAGTCAAATGCAAAATGTATTTTAAATAATTTTAAGGGAAGGGAGTGTCTTAGCTAATTTTCCAATATCAGAAGACATCTTGGTGGTTTAGAACTTTCTCCAGTGACCTTTGCACTCACTCTCTGTGTAAATTCTGACATGTTTTCTTATCTCTGAATGGTTTTGGTAAATCTAAGCCTTTCTTAATGAATTTGCAAAATGCAATTCTGCTCTATTACCTATGCTGTGAAAATGCCAGCCTTATATTTCAAACTGTGCATGACGCTTTCATAGATGGTCGTTGGTAAAAATCCACAAAAGTATTACATCTTTTTCATAGATGGTCATTGGGAAAAATCCACAAAAGTATCCCAACTACGTGCTCATACAGGAGATTAAACTACTCTGGGTTTTTGTTAAGTTTTGTGTCTATAATATCTCATTTCTGATGAACTTACTTCTTAAGGACTGGCCAAATCCCACATCATATAATTTCACCTGAATATATTAGTCTATGAATTTTAGTATATTACTCACTTATGATTTTTATCAAGAATATTTCTCTGAGAGCTAGGAGTGAAAAAGGAGTAGGCTCAGAGGGCCACACTTAAGAAGCTTGTGGAGACATCCCCTATTGCCACCCATGTTCTGCGCAGTGCTGAAGAGCAGATTTCAGCAAAGTGAGCTCGAGGAAGCTTGTGTCTAGAGCAAGAAACTTCCTCTGTCACTTAATAATGAAATGTGGCAGGAGAATAAAGGGGCAGAATTAGTAGCACCATGAAAAGTGTGACTGGAAGTTAAAAGGGTGGAAATTAAAAATGAAAAAGCAAGTGATCAATGAACAGTGGGGGAAAGCAAGCTGGAATTTAAATTGGCAAGGAAAGACAACCGCAGACCATCAGGACAAGAAGGTCAGAGACAGTGTGGAGATAAATAAGTCAAGGGGAATGGCCCGAATACATCGGTAATGATGATAATGAACCCAATACAATCCAAGTTCGTGGTATATGAAGCTGTAATTTAAGTGAGACAAGAAAATGGATTTTTTTTCCTTTGGAATCACACCTCTTTCAAGCTGTGGCTACCACTGCAGCTTTTCCAAATGCAGCGAGACTCTGCTTAATGAAAGATCTAGTAGCCTACAGTTATCCCTGATCTGCCTATATTATTCTCTGAGAATATAAAAACTCATTAGGTCTTCCCTATAAATTGAACTTGGGGAGATGTATATGCCTATTGTTACTAAGAGTGAAATGTTAAAAAGAGTTACTTGCAAGAATTAATGTTTTGTGTTAAGATGCCATATCTAATTAACACGAGCTCCCAAGGTAAAAGTTGCGGTTTTCTCTGTGTACAAAACACATCTTGTAGTCTATCAATGTCTTTGTCCTTGTTTTCTCCCCTCCCTCTGCTCACAGTTACCTTTTGTCCTGTAACCTCTTTCATCCTTTCACCCCAGAGTAAAACTTATCTAAATTCTGCAGCCTACAAAGCCAATGGAAAATGTTACAATATTCTCTTCTCCCCCCAAATACTCTCATTTCTCAACCAGCAACCCCTTTCTCTGAAGAACCCCCCTACCGCAATATATCCTCAACTAATCTTTTTTTTTTTTTTTTTTGAGACACAGTGTCACTTTGTGCCCTCAGTAGAGTGCCACAGCATCATAGCTCGCAGCAACCTCAAACTCTTGGGCTCAACCATCCTCTTGCCTTAGCCTCCCAAGTAGCTGGGACTATAGGTGCCTGCCACCACACCCAGCTAATTTTTCTATTTTTGGTAGAAGTTGAGAGAGAAAGAAAAAGAGAGAGACCAGCTCTACAAAGGACTTGAACTACACTTGTTAGAATTTCAGGGATCGTTCCACTTGCTTCTTTCAGTCACTTTCCTTATTTATTATATACATGAGCTAGTTGGTACTTAGCTAAACATTGAAAGAAATCCTTTGTAGAGTTAGTCTCTCTCTCTTTCTCCCTCTGTAGATGTTCACTCTATATACTCTTTCTCACAAATTACGGCCACCTTGTTCTCTCTAATCTGTGCTTAACTCAGAATAGCCAACTGGTTTTGCTTTGTGTCCTCATCCCTGGGCAGTGACCTGGAAACTCTCCAGAACGTAGGTGGGGACAATCACAGAAATCATGTCATTTCCGTGTTCTTAGGGATCACAGTACTGCACTGTCTGTTGTCCATTGTGTTTCATATATTTGGTTGGATTTCTTTCTGTTCTTGTTAGATGCAGGAGGGTAAATCCAATGTCTTTTATTCCATCATGGCCAGAAGCTGAAGTCTAATTCTATAGACATTTCATTCAATGTCAACCATTTAGCCCCACAGTGACTTATAAGACATTTATTCTGTGTGAGAGAAGAGACTTGGGGACTAATTTTTTTTTAAATCACAGGGAAATGCACCAGGAGTCAGAATGCCTCAACTTATAGTGTAGCTCTTCAGCAAATTATAATATCATTTTTCAATCAATTTCCTAAAGAGATTTGATCAGACCAAAGGTTCTTCAATTTTCACCCAACAAGTATATTTTTATTACTATTATTATTTTCAATTTTATTATATTGTCTATCTTACCGACAGCTCTGTTAAGAGAATTTAGGGAATTTTTCAAATTCTTAAATTGTTGTCAACACCCAGTCATGGGTTCTGATGGCCTGGACATTATCAGTGTTGATTCACTGAGTTGAACCAATTCTAGCCAAAAACAATGAAGCAGCATCTTAGACATCTTATGTGCTTATTCTAGGAAATTGTCTACTTCCATTAAGAGTATACCTTTATGGATCTAGCACTTAAATTCTATAGATTTTTGTCTTGGTGCTAAGTAATTTCTTTGAATAAGTCATAGTAATATTTAAGATTCCATATACACATTGCCACTCTCAATATTGGCTATCCTTTTTAATATCAGTTGGGTAAATTTCCAGGTTCCAATGACACACAAGCAAAACTTGTACTCAACTTCTCATTCTCTTTAACATGTACCAAGAATGGGCCAGGCACAGCTCATGCCTATAAACCTAGTACTCTGGGAGGCTGAGGCAGGTGGATTATTACTATTACTCTGGGAGGCTCAGGAGTTTGAGAACAGTCTAAGCAAGAATAATACCCCACCCTACTAAAAACAAGAAAACTACCCAGGCATCATGTTGGGTCCCTGTAGTCCCAACTACTCAGGAGGCTGAGGCAAGAGGATCACTTGAGCCCAGGAGTTTGAGGTTGCTGTGAGCTATGATGATACTATGATATCTACTCAAGGAGACAGAGTGAGACTCAGAATTTAAAAAAATCAACAACCAAAAATGTGCTAATTTTTCCTCAAGACAACTGGACAGGATCCCATTACATTCTAGATTAATATAACCTGAAGTAATTTGGAAATAAAGCTACCAACCCTAAAGTCACTAAGCAACTTTGCCTTCCAAGGTAACTGGCAAACAATGACTCATGTTCCAAAGTACCCTTATGCATCTTTCATTGCTAAATGGAACAAAGGTGCAAATATACCATCAAAGGGCTCCTGCAAAAGTGGCAAGTTGTCCACCACTGTACTCAGATGAGTAACTCCATTGCATCCAAGCTGACAGTGTTCCTGTCCACTGCAAATCCAATTCACTAGCTCCAGTTATACAACAGGACCTCACCAATTCTAGAGCCATTGGTAGCATAAAGACAAAATCAGTCATGTAAATTTCCATTTCAATTGATCTCGCTTTTCTCATTTATTCATATATTTAATGGAATTATTTAAGCTTTGGTTGATCATTTCTTTTTCTGCTTACCTAATGTAAACTATCATCTGAACAATAACATTTCAAAATTGAGTATCCAAAACCTTTTACTAGGTTTTAGTTGCTTTTTGACCAACACTGGGGAAGCGGGATGGTCAGACTGAGAACAAAAGCAATAACAAGCAAATAAACTAATAGAACAAACCTGGTATAGCATATCAGTTCAAAGTCAGCCACTTATTAACTGGTGACCTTGAACAGTTTAATTTCCCTTATCTATGAGTTGGAAATAGTCCCTTCATCATAAGATTAGTGTGAGAGTTATACATATTTTGAATATATCTGAGCCAAACAAGATTCTCAATAAATTAAATTGATGAACGTGGTATTGACAATGATGATGATGAAGAAGCTCTTACATGTACATAAGTCACCTCAAGGGCTTTGGATTTTTTCTGACATTTTACTATGGAAAAAAATATCAAACTTTAATAGTAAGTCTTACTTTAATAGTAAGTCTTATAGCAAACTTATAAGACTTACTATTAAAATCTGTATTTCCAGCACCAGGATTCTACTACACATTTTGTTACCTGCCTATCCAACTATCTACAAGGTTTAATAATTCAGTTTATGAACTCCTCCTAGAAAAAGTGTAATGTACTTCATTGCTGATTATCACCATGGTCACCTTCAGTACACTGCCTTGGGAAGCTGTGTACCAACGCCAGCACCTAGTCCACACTTCAAAGCAATTTTGGAACTCTTTTCTTGGAATGACCATCATAGGGCACACAAACCATCATTGTCATGGGGCACACAAAAACACAACAACAATAATTAGTGCTGGTTAGCAAGACACTGCTACACATCAACACTAACACAACTGTGAGACACTGATATACAAAAGTTACGAGCCTTCCTGAATTTTTTGTACAGTGCTGCTAACATAAGCGCACAGTGGCGAGTTCTCAGACTTAATTGTCAGAGCTTGTATGTGACCCATGCACTCACCATGCCACCTTGGGAAACCCCTTGATGGCCCCTAGTGGCTTTATTTTAAAATGTGGGAATGAGGCTAAGTAATCATTAAAGTACAATGGTAAGAAATGAAGGCAACTTTAGTATCTTATCTAGACTCAAATTAATGTGATTCTTTGTTGTCTTCTCTTTTGAAATTTGTTAGGAATTTTGTACCATTATGAGTTTGCCTCAATTCTTCAGTAGTTATAGGGTTACTTATATTAAGCGCTAGTGTGTGCTTAACTCATTTCCCGTGCAAAATACCCGTCAGTCCCAAGGTCATATAGCTGGTACATCCTGGGATTTAAATCGAGACTGGTCTAAATCTGAAATCTGTGGTCTTTATCATCTCACCCAGGTGTCTGATGACAGCAGGGTGCTCTGACTGTCTGGGGAGACATTAAGGATTACCGCTGCTAATGCACACCACCTCCGCTTAGAACCTCCTCAGCGTCCTGTAAGTGGTAAAGATTATTCAGGCTATGTGGCCACCAACTAGCTACATTTCCTCCTCAAAGAGCTTCTGGGGCTAATGCAAGAGGCCACAGCTGCCTCTCACAGGAAAGTGCTGCTGTCTTTACGCTGGAACTTTCTTCCCTTCTCTATAGCTCTATTAAGATCTTAAGTACACACCCCAGTATTTGTTCTTGTTTTTTTTTTTTCTTTTTAATTTTGCATCAGATGGCAAGATTTCTTTATTCTAACTGCTTACATGTTTGAAGTCCAGGATCAATTCTATTTGATAAACATTCACTATGTTAAGTCAGGATAGTCATAGGAAACACAAAGACAAATAAAATAAGTTCCGTGTCCTTTTTTTTTTTTTTTTTTGCGGTTTTTGGCTGGAGCTGGGTTTGAACCTGCCACCTCCGGCATATGGGGCCGGTGCCTTACTCCTTTGAGCCACAGGTGCCACCCCATCCATGTCCTTTTAAAATTATCCTCCCTTTTTGGTAAATATGGCTTTGGAAAGACATAAAATGAACACGTATCAGAGATTTTATTCAACTCATTATTAATGATTGGACTGTTAAATACCACCACCAGTTCAAAAGGAGTTTGCACAAATTTACAAATGGTAAATGGCCTATTCCAATGGTGAGGCCCTCCACTGAACAGAAATAATTTGCATATCTGTAGATAAGAATTATTTTGTATTACTTTTACATATCTAAAATTTACCAACTTAGGATAAATTCAGATGCTGGCACTATGATAAATGCTATAAATTCTCCTAGATACCTTGAAAGATTAATTAGTAGTACCTAATTTCATCACTAAAAATACATATACAACTTAAAGTAATGAATAACACTATTTTGAAAGGTACCCTACCAGTCAGTTGGAGAGCTGTGATTTATTTATACTTTTAGTTAGAGATTACAAAGACTATCTTTCCACCTCCATTATACTACTTCACTAAGAAATCAAGATATAATGTAGTGGACAGATGTGTAAACAACAATCCGTGCTCTGTGTTACAATAAATATGTTTTTGCACAAGGGGAACACAGAAAAAATGTCTCACGTGACCTCTTCATTTGTGTAGCCCTTTATGTCACATAGACCCAGAGGCTTATATTTTCCTAAAGATTTTATTTTTTTAACTAGAATTACTTGTTAGTTTCACCTAACTTTTCAACTTCCATTGTGGAGGTCAATTGAGACCACACTGGCAATGATTTAAGAACATTGTCCGTTCATCTAACTCATTTCATTTATTCAGGTATCGTCTTTGTAAGCTTTAAATTTCTTTTTAGACATCATATTTGCAACAGGGTACAAATATCCTTTCTTGGGATTTTTTTCAAGCTTGTTCTTTAAATTTCAAATTAATATAAGGGTACAAATGTTTAGGTTACATTGTTTTCGAATCTAAGGTAAGGTTCAAGTTGTAGTTGAGCCCTTCACCCAGGGGGTGTGCTGAACAGCCTCACATTGTGCACTTTAGGTGAGTTCCCACCAATTGCCCTCCCTCCCCCCACCAAATTTTAATTTTTTTTTACTTTAGAGTAATTTTAGATTGGTCAAAAAATTGCAAAGAGAATACTCAGAGTTCCTATATACACATGCCCTTCATCCAGGTTCCCCCACTGGTAATGTCTTCAAATGCCATAGTACACTTTTCACAACTGAGAAACTGACACTGGTTTTTACTATTAGTAAATCCACTCCAGGCTGGATTTGAATGTCATTGATTTTTTCATTAATGCCCACTTTGTATTCTAGGATCTAGTCTAGCACACCAGGGTGCATTCAGTTATCACATCTCCCCTACCTCCTCTGGTCTATGACAATGTCTCTGCCTTTCCTTATTCATGACCTTGACAGTTTTGAAGTGTATGTTCCAGGGCTACTGTAGTGAACCTCCCAATCTGGGCCGATTTGTTGTTTTCCTTATGATTAGAAAAGGATTTAGAGTTTGGGAAAAGTATTACATTGATGAAGTGCCTTCATTATCACATCATATTGGTGAGAGACATATGATATCCACGTGGTGTCATTAACCTTCATCACACTACAATTTCTTAGAATTTTAAAGAATAATTTTGGATCTTGTGTGGGTGTTGCCTCACAAGTGTGAAATGGGTATTGTCCTCTGCTCTGCTCTCTGATGGTCTCTGCTGTTCATGAGTCAGTGACCTAGCTCTCTCCACTGTCAATGTCCTTCTCCAAACAGGAAAGGACAGGAAAAACCACCAACCCTATTAAATGGTGTTTGGTTTATCCCAGCCCAGGCCAGAGCAGGAGGAATAAACTGAGTTTAAGTAATATACAAAGAAGCTTTGCTAAGTTATACCTCATCCTCCTAAAGCAAACTCTACAAGCTATGAGAGCATTTCCTGGGCAAATAAGACATGGCCCCATGTGAAGGGACCAAGATAAGTTTTGAAATGAAGAAGGCTCAGCGGGGGTCACAGACTGCTGGCCATCCTAGCATTTGGTACTCATCCAAATGGTAGGATGAGTGGTCATTGGTAGGTTTTGTGTAAGTCTCCTTCTTTTTGAGGATAAAAGGATCCTCAGACCTTTATGGATTCATTTAATGAAGTTGTTCTCTAAAATACATGTACAGTGAACAGAAAATAGTAATCTTTTCTCTTTCTATGGGTTATTTTTCTCTTATCCAATCTGTGCATAGGCAGTTTTTCTTTATAAAGATGCCAGACTTTAATGGAAAAAAAATATCTGCATGTATAGAACTTTTTGTATAAAACAAAATTAAATTTTAGGTGAGTTTGGGAGGGGATAAAGAACAAAGAAAAGTGGAAATATTTTTTACTGGCTTATTTTCTGGGAGGTTTAAAATGGACCATGCTTACTTTCTTTCAGGAGAAGTATGGGAATATGCTTGAGCAAAAAAAGTGTGTTTTGTTTGGCATTAAGTAGGTATTTTATCATCCTGTTTTATGTATTATTGGACTTAATTTGCTAAAATTTTTTTTAGAGTTTTAACAATGCTGTTCATGAGGGTTATTAGTCTATGAGTTTATTTTTTGTACTTTCTTGTTTTAGCATCAGAGTAATGCTAGCCTCATAGAATGAGCTGGGAGGTATATTCATTTTCTGTTGCTGCATAGCAAATAACCATAAATGTAGTGGCAGAAAACACCAATTTATTAGTTCAGAATTCTGTAGGTCAAAATTCTATCAGGGCATGTGTGCACACTCTAGTCAGCATATCACAAGGCCCTGTAATGACTACCATCTCATCTGGAAGCTCAGTGAGAAAATCCTCTTCCAAGCTTACTGATGTTAGCAAGATTCAATTCCTAGTAGTTATAGCACTGAGATTCCTGTTTTCTGGCTAGCTCTTAGCCAGGGACCATCTTCATCTCCTAGAGTCTGCCCACATTCCTTGCCACATTGCCCCCTCCATCTTTAAGCCAGCCAGCAAAAGTACATCAAATCTTACTTGTGCTTCAAGTAATTTCTCTGTGTCCTGCCAGAGAAAACTCTACTTTTAAAGGGCCCATGTAATTAGGTCAGGCCCACCCTGATACTCTCCCCATATTTAAGTCAATTCCTTTGAGGACTTCATTACATTCCTTTAACCTAACACCTACATTAGCATTACTAAATTACTGAGAGAAGGTGTGTATGCACCAGGGGCTGGGAATCTATGGGCCACCTTAGAATTCTACCTGCAACAAGTAGTTGTGTATTATTGGTATTATTTTTTCCTTAAAAATGTTAACTGGTATTTATTGATGAAGCTATTGGACTTGGAGTTTTTGAAAAAAGCTTTCAATTAAAATTTCAATTCTTTACTAGATTCAGGCTGCCCATTCTTCTTGAGTGAGGTTTATAAGTTTGAGTCTTTCAAAGAATATGTTAATTAATCTGCATGGTATACAATAATTTATAAAGTTCCTTTGCTATTCACTAATATATGTACAGTATGTTGTAATATCATCTGTCTCATTAGCTGTTTGGTTCTTTGCTGTTTTTTTCAGGATCATGATGTGTGATTTGTCAACATTATATATTAATAATCTTCTCAAATGACTAGCTTAGAGTTTCATATAATTTTGCCACTATTTTTTGTTTTCTAGTTCATCAATTTATATTTTGATCTTTATTCATTGATTTATTCTGCTTAATTTAGACGAAGCTTGGTTTTGTTTTTCAGATTACCTTCTTTGGGATTAGCTGAGTATATTTTTTATTATTCCATTTTGTTTCCTTTTGGTATATTAGTTATCTTATTTGTTTGAGTTTGATTTTAAACATATTTTTAGCATTCGTCTTAAATTTACCAAGATCCTTCTTCAAGTGATATCACAGTGTTTTATATCTGGTATGGAAAACTTATAATAATATACATCAATTTCTTACCTCTTGACTTTTTTGCTATTGTTTTATACTTAATAATAAAAATGAGCAGAGGTAAAAGAAAGAAGGATGGAAGGAAGGGAGGGAAAGAGTGAGTGAAGAAATTAAAAGAGAGAGAGAGAAAATAAGTAGCCCTTATCTGCAATTCTAAAATTGAAGAAGTTCTGAAAATCAAAATATTTTCATGACATAGTTTACAGCAATTCCTGACTCAGTCTGAGTTAATTTGGTGGCAAAACCAGATCTAAAATGGCCTGAGGTGAATTACAGTCAGTCTTCCTTTATCCTACTTAGTATGATTATTCATACATTTTGCTACAGAAAGTTATGCCCCAAAAGTTAACATAGCAGGCCTGAAACTGCTATCCTTAAAAAGGTCTGCTTATAAGATTAAGTCCTGACTGGCATGTGGGAACTTGTATTTCAGGAATGCTGCTATCCTCTAAATCATGAGAGTGCTCCCTGTGCCTGAATCAGTGGTTCTCAACCTTCCTAATGCCATGGCCCTTCAATACAGACCCACAGGTTGAGAACTGCTGGCCGAAATAGTTCATACAAACAATGTGGTTTATGCTGAAAACTTGTTTTTTTTCTGGGAGTCTGGAGTTTTGGCAAATGCAAGGCAAAGGGTATTTATGTGTCTAATCCCTAATAAAAACACTGGGTCCTGAGTCTCTCATGACCTTCTTTAACAGACAAACACTTCAACATGTGTTGTCCCAATCTGTTGCCAGAGAAATTAGCTCCTCCTACGTGATCCTGCTGGGCAAGGACTCTTGGAATCACCTGGTTTCCTGTGGGCTTGCCTGTGAACTTGTTTTCTTTGCTACGTTTGCCTTGCATCTTTTTGTTGTGGTAAGTCATCGTGAGGAATGAGACTTCCTAGAAAACCACCCCACCTGAAAGCAGTCTTAGGGACCCTTGCCATAAACATGAATGTGATTGATTAGAGAGAGTCGCTCCTAAACTTGCTGGCATGGTTTAGTGGCATGTACTAAATGCCTCATATAACTTCTACTAAAGTTCTAAATCCCTAAAGTTCTGAATTTCCAAACACATAGGACCTGTGGTTTTAGGTAAAAGACTATAGAACCGTGTTCACAATCACACATACAATAAAATATAAAGAATTTGCACATATAACGAGTGAGTTTTTCATTAATGACTGATCCTTTCCAGGGATGATGAAGGATAATACTTTGGGCCGAGATGATGAAGATGAAGATGCTAGTAGCACTAATAATAAGCATAATAACACCTAACATTTCTTAAGTTCTCATACCTAGCACATTTATAATCTCCATATATTAGTTCAGTGAAGTAAATCTTATTATTCCTTTTTTTGTTGCTTGTTCAAAGTAAACTGAGCTCAACGAGGTTAGACAACTTGACATCAAAAATTTTACAGGGTTTGGAGACCAGATTTAAAGTCAAGTTCATGTAGTTATATGCCCGAGGCCTACTCCCAGTGCCTCAGGAAGTGACTGCCCTGAACATAGCCCATTGCTCTCCTTTCTTTCATCAGCTTTGTCCCCAGTGCACACAGATTCACTCTTGGGTTGTTCATGACTCTGTGCCCCAGGCTTATTTACAGAATTACATGCAGACTGTTTACTTTCCTCGGGTTGTGCTATTAGTTGGCAGCGGAAGAGGTGCCTTTGTGTTCCCTTCTTGAGTTTTTGTTCCTTACTGTTTAATCTGTGCCATATGTTGGTTCCCTTTCATGCAAGTGATCTTATATTAAATGATTTTTTTTGACTGCAGATAAAGATAAGCTTTATCAATCCCACTTTATAGTAAAAACAAAGCAAAACAAACAACAATGTTTGTTACAACAATAAAAAAAAAAAAACAAGTCACAGAGGAGAGGGAAAAAAATATGAAAGTCAAGATGGAAGGAAAAACTCATGTCTCCAATAAGAGTAGGATCAGGCAGGCCCGAGAGGTGGGTCTGACATTTGGTTTATTTGCATGTTACGTGTACTTTATGTTCCAAGCTCAGAGCTCTCTGAGAAAATGCACTTAGAAGGTCATTTATAGCTAGTGAGGAAATACAACGAGGGACATATGGGGAGAGGCTCAGAGAAGAAAAGACATTAAGCCTTGAGTCATCAGGTCTAGGTCCCACCAAGGTCGCTCTGTTTCTATATGTGATGACAGTGAGCATATCTCCTAGCTTCACTGAGCCTCAGCTACCTTTGAAATTAGGATGAAAATGTCCACAATCACCCATGAAGTCTCTTTTTTTGTTTGTTTGTTTTTGTTTTTGACACAGAGTCTCATTATGTCACCCTTGGTAGAGTGCTGTGTCATAATAGCTCACAGTAACCTCAAACTCTTGCGTTCAAGTGATCCTCTTGCCTCAGCCTCCTAAGTAGCTGGGACTATAGGCACCCACCACAGCACCCTGCTATTTTTTGTTATTTAGCAGGCCTAGGCTGAGTTTGAACCCATCAGCGCCAGTGCCCTAATCTCTGAGCTATAGGCTCCGAGCCAGAAGTCTCTTTTAACTGAAAAATTCTGGCCAAGTTTGGTAACTCACGCCTATATTGCTAGCACCCTGGGAGGCCAAGGCAGCTGGATAGCCTGAGCTCACAAGTTCAAGACCAGTCTAAACAATGGCAAGACCGTGTCTCTAAAAGACAAAACAAAACAAAAATAAACCCCAAACTAGCCAGGCCTGGTGGCAGGCATCTGTAGTCTTAGCTACTTGGGAGGCTTAGGCAAGAGGATCACTTGAACCCAAGGGTTTGAGATTGCTGTGACCTATAACACCAAGGCACTCTACTGAGGATGACAAAGTGTTTTTGTCTCAAAAACAAAATTCTCTAATCATCCAAACTAAATTTTCAGGGTCAAAATAGGCATCTGAAGATGAAAAGAAAAAAGACATTCTCAGTTAAATATTGTCCTTGAAGAACTATTTAAGACTGTCAGTGTCTGTAGTAGATTCTTCAGGGCTTCCCATCTCCATATCCTGAGGCTCGTATCTACCTTAAAACATCCTCTAATTTCTATCAGGTTTCAGAGGTGCCAAGAGAACAAGACCAGAGTCATCATGTTCTAGGGTCTGGCAGGTTCTATCTGAATAAATTTAATTTCATCTTTCTTCTTTTGTGAATAAATTATTTTGCCCTTAGTATAGAGTTTGGGGGCAATATTTCAATATCAATATTGCATAATGTTTCTTGTTTATGGCTGTGCTAAGAATTATCCCAAGAGATATGTGAGATGATTTAGTATAGTTAGGAAAACACCAGATTTAGAGGAGAAAAGAGCCCCTGTTAAAACAGCCCCTGACTAATGATGTAACATTAGGTGCTGAGTCACTTTCCTTGGTGACTCTGTGCTCAAAAGTAAAGTCAGAGCAGAAAGGCCAGCTCTACCTTCCTCACTGACTGGCTGAGCTGAATAAAGTGGGTGTCACCTGGAAGCCATTTGGAAGTGCAGCCCAGAAAGTGTCTCAAGAGCGTCTCAAAACGTGACTGTATCTGATTAACTGCTACTTGGAAATACCTGTGAGGACAGGAATTAGGATCAGGTTCACTTCTCTGCCCAGTAAGTTATATATGTCTGAGCTTGGACACTAAGCTAGAAGTAAAAGTTCAGAATAATCAGCCAAGTAGTGATTCCAGGAGTTATTGATAATGCTATCATCAATAATAGTAGGTTAAATGTATTAAATGTTTACAGTGAAAATTCTAGTGCTTAGTACTTTGGCTATATTAAGTCTCTTAATCTGTACAGTAGGTACGTTGAACAACTGGGAAAACTGCTATCTGAAGGGGTTGAACCTACCCAAGCTCGCACAGCAGTCAGTGCTAGAGCTATGTTCTGAACTGAGATTCTAGTTCTAGAATCCATTTGGACCCAGAAGCATCATAGCAGAGACAGCAAGGGAAATCAGTCATCTTGGAAATATCTGGGTTAAAAACTTGATACTTCAAGAAAGCTTTGAACATTGATGGATTCCATAGTTCTACAAATAATCCTGAGGTTAGAAAGCTAAATCCCAGGGCAAAGAGCATGTAGACAAAAAAGGAGAATTCTAGATCGGATACAACAGCAACTATTCTCTTGGTCTTCCTTGCTAAGGGTAATCCTTATTTTCTCAGTAAGGAGTAAACATATCAGAACTTCATCATATAAAATCATTTAATGGTTGTCAATCACGTCATAAAATATAGATAGTTGGTTGTGCAGAAGACAGCGCAGTTCTCCTAGGCGAGTCTTTCAGCTACCTTTCCAGAGCTCCTCGTCCAGATCTCTAGATAAGATATAGATCAGACACTGGCAAACTTCCCCTATCAAGCAGCAGATCATAAATGTTCTCTGCTTCTTAGGCCAGATAATCTGTCTCACAGCTACTTGACTCTACAAGAAAGGTAGGGTCAAGAAATTGTAGCAAGGAATTGCTCACAGACAATATGTGAACAGGAGGGCATTGTTGTATTACAATAAAACTTTATTTACAAAAACAGTTAACAGGCCTTTTGCCAACCCCTGATACATACATAGGCGTCTATAGTTGGTAGGGTGACTGAATTGTTCCATTTTACTCAGGACTTCCCCAGGTTCAGGATTGAATGTACTGTGTTCTATGAAACCCCATTTTCAAAGGCAAACTGGAAAGACTGGTTATCATGGTCTATTAGGTTCATTTTATTTATCATTTGCATGATTCTTGAAACATAGAGCTCACCAAATGTGAGAGAATTCACTTCTTCTCTCTTAACATTACCTTGGCTAAGTTTTTCATCTGCCAGCATAAAGTTAAAAATGACAAATACATTCAACCCCTAAGAGTTATGCACATTGGAGGGAAAGGAACCAGGTCACAATTTTCCTTCATTCTATCTGTTTCCACGCAAGGACGTCATACTTCCTCCCACCATCGATGCCACTTTCAGACAAAGCTACAGACTGTGTTAGCAAGGTGTCTGAACATCTCAAGGGAAGAAAGTCAAGTTATAGTAGAATTGTCATTCTTGGACTAATTAGTACTGTTCTGTGTTCACGAGCCCCAGAGAGTCAGCTGGATATCACAGATAAACAGCAGGGACTGAGGTAGTACAGGAGAAAAGCAACCTCAAACGGAACACCAGTTGACTGTTTCCTTGGCAGCGTTAGCCAACTCCTGCGTGGGGTTTTAGCAGAGTGAAGTGTTAGAAACTACAGAAACCATCAGCACGTGAATTTTCTACTGTCAGAAACGTCCTGGACACACCAGGACTGCAAAGAATAAGCAGAAGTTTCTGGTAGTTAGAATAGAACATCGCTACCCACCATTGCTCTCTGTTGCAGACTTGGGCAAATCTCTGTACCCCTCACCCTCAGGGTCCCCATCTTCCAGACAGTAATCCTCCTACAAACACTCCATAGAGAAGCGAAGAGGACAGTCCTTGGAATCTGCCTGATGTTGTCTTTGTACAAATGACTGGGTTTGCGATGATGCAACATCTCCCTGTGGGACTGTGTCACCCCAAAGTGGGTAATTTATAAAGAACAGAACTATAGCCCTTAGGCTGAGAGCTGCTGGGAGCCTGGCCCCAGCAACCCCCGCCCCTGGGTGCTTCTGCGGTGACTCCAAAATTACTGCCCTGTGAATTGAGAGGACACCTTCGCGGCCATAGCAACCTACCCCTGGGAGCTAGTGCGGTTGGAAGCCGCCACCCGCCCCTCGAACAGGAACACACCACTGCGACAGCCGAGATCTGCAGCGACTGAGAGGCCCCTCCCCCACAGTCACTACGAGCCCTGCTCCCTTGCTCCCCTCTCACAGCAGATCATTGTTGCCGGACTGGACTGCAATTATATATACATATAAGAATAATAATATTTTCGAGATTTTTTTTGTGTGTGAATATCCTTTTCTTGGAGGCGCTATCGACAAATAACTCTTTACTTCACTTTCTTAGATTATTTTTATTACCTCATATTCTCAACTGAACATTCTTCTTCCTCTCCCGCGTTAATTTCTTTGTTCTCTCTCCCCCCCTCCCTTCTTCTAGCTCCTAAGAGTGCTTATATCATATTTGCTAGAGCCTTTTCTTCCTCGCTATTCTCAAGCATTTTATAAGAAGCATTTTAATTGTAGAATTCCTTTTTTTTTCTTTCTTCTTAGCTG
>CAUYON010124223.1:0-19966 GCA_963573935.1 Arctocebus calabarensis | reverse complement strand
CCCAGCTACTCGGGAGGCTGAGGCAAGAGAATCGCTTAAGCCCAGGAGCTGGAGGTTGCTGTGAGCAGTGTGACGCCACGGCACTCTACCCAGGGCGATAAAGTGAGACTCTGTCTCTACAAAAAAAAAAAAAAAAAGAAGTGTTATGTGTGTTACGCTCACTTTGAGAGATTTCAGCTTCTGTCATAGAAAGAGTTTCTACTGGGAAATGTGGGACCCTTTAGCCTGAGGCTTAGAATAAATCTAATGGAGCAAATCCTTCCCGGTGATATTACAGATGTGCGGAAGGAAGGATAACAGCCCCTTCCAACCCACGGTCTGTGTATGAGACAGTAAATGATTATGTGGCATCTCTGCAACTGTAGTTAAGCTATTAGCTAGCACTGAGGTGTATGTTAATAAAAAATTGTTGATGAATGAAAATGCAGTCTATTGTTTGCATGTAATTTTAGTCTAATATAATTATAAACAAACAAAAAATGTAGCAGCTTTCGTGAAATGGGGTGGTGAGGGTTGGTGGCTACAGAATAGGCACTGCTCAGATCTCTTTCTAGAAAACCTGTTGGAAAAGTGTGGTTGACTCTGGATCCACCACATCTACTCTATGTGTGCTGAAGCCACATTTTTCTCAGTCTGGTCCCAGCTGGTAGGTATGCACAGCATGCGTGTTCATCCTGCCCCATTCCTGAAAAGCCATGGACTTCCTCTTTGGCAATTCTGGCTCAGAGACTCTTCGTAGGTTAGATGAGATTTTCTCAAAGCTGCACTGTAGTTTGACTCTTCCAATCTAGTCTTTCTTCTTTCCTCTCTCTTTTCACAAAAGTCTGAGCATAGATGTCAGATGCCCTGTTTTGAGCTGCTCTAGGGTGCTTCTCCCTCTGAGGTGACATCTAATTGTTCATTGGAATACAGGATATGTAGTTCTTTTTTTTTTAATAATTTTATTAAATCATAATTGTGTACATTGGTGCAATCATGGGGCACAATGTGCTGACTTCATATACAATCTGAAATATTTTGATCATACTGTTAGAGATAGCCTTCATGGCATTTTCTTGATCACTATATGAAGACATTGATATTCTACATTTAATAAGTTTCACCAGTACCCTGCTAAGATGCACCGTAGGTGTAATCCCAACAATTGCCCTCCCTCCCCTCTCCCCTCCCTTTCCCTTTTCCCTGTATTCTTGTGCTATAATTGGGTACTATGGAATACTATGCAACTTTAAAAAAAGATGGAGACTTTACCTCTTATATTTACATGGATGGAGTTAAAACATTCTCGTCAGTAAAGTATCTCAAGAGTGGAAGAAAACATATCTAATGTACTCAGTCCTTTTATGAAACCAATTTATATTTACTCACACTTTCTTATGTAAGATAGATCACAACTATAGCCCAGGATGAAGGAGAGAAATTGAGTGGAATGGGAGAGGAGAGGGGAAGTTTGATAGAGGGAGGGTAAATTGTGGGGGCATATTACAAGGGTACAAATCAAATCTGTCAAGTGTAGAACATAAATGTCTTAACACAATAATCAAGTAAATGAGGCAAAAGCTATATTAGTTTGATGTAAGCACTCCAAATTGTATAAAAAATCAACACATTGTACCCCCACATAAGCATAAATGTATATATGATCTATGTGTATATGATTTAATAAAAGGAAAAAAAAAGAAACACTGTCTACTTTATAAAACATGGTTTATCTATTGCTATTTCTCCCTAGGAACTCTAGTCTCCAGCAACCTTGAAGTATTACATGCATCTGGATGTTCACTTTTAGCAAACAACGTGATGCTTGTCACATAGAAATACTATTTTTAACAAAGTATAAGTGAATTTAGATATCAAACATTTATTTTTTGCTATTCATCATAAGACTAGAAATTATTATAACAATATATTTTGAACAAATTTATAAATATGGCAGAAGTTCTATGAAAAACATTTTTAGATTTATTTGCAAATTTTATCTCTACTTTCTGATTAACCCACCAGCAAACACACCAGCAATCTACCCATTCAAGTCAGTGAACCAACATCTTGCAAAAAGATTGTAATATGATTGCAGCCCACACTACCATAACATATTGCCTTTGTAATGGCAGTCTGTATTTTGAGAAGATATAATCTCCTGGGGATACTCCATTTGTTTTTTTCCCTTAATATTTGATAGTAACAATGCAAAAATAATTTGGACATTACTTCGCAAATAACATGTACACGTTTGAAAGTTTTAAATTTAGGAACGCTATAATTCTGCTCTTAAGGCTATTAGTTAGCTATTTTTCTTTACATACAAAATAAAAATACCACAATATGACCATGGAAATTTATCATTTTCTGTAGGATGCAAGGCTATCATGTAATTAAGTGGATCTATACTGAACTGGAAAAATTTGCAATACTCTGCATAATACCATAATCCATAAATTTATAGAAGCTCACATTATCTTTTAAATTTTATATTTTATTTTTAAGAAATAATACATGATCATAGAAACAAACAAAATCTTACAGAAAAGATTCCAAAGTATGAAAGTTTACTCTACTCCCACATGTCACAGAATATAAATGATTGTGAACACTTTGGTACATTTATTCAAAATGTTGATAGGTAGATACACAAAAATACAGACCCACAATTACATATGGCAGCATTCATAACTTTAATATAATAGAAAATACAATTTATATATATCATACACATACACACACAAATATATTTCATTTCTAAGTTATATCTTGAGTGCCTTGGAGGAAATAGTGATAGAAGCAAACTCAGTGAGTGATTTCGGCTGTGGTGTTGAATAAAGTTTTTGTCTGATTACTTCTATTTTTCAATGGACAGTTAGGAAACATAATTATGTGGGAGATTGGTACAAAAGGAAGGGAGGCTATTAATATTGGGAAGACCCTGATGTTACAAACTGAAAATCTTGAAACATGGGGAAGTGGAATTGGGAAGAGGAAAATAGGCATTTAGGAAATCTAGTGAATGTGTTCCTATGAGATAATAATTTTGACTTTGGTAAATCGATTTTGTCATATCATCTTTTTTTAATGTGAGTCATTTACTTTTGAATTTGTGTGAGTTTTTTAAATATGAGGATATTATGTTCTGGTATGTTTCTTTCCATTTTTTTTTCCAATTTGGAAGGTTGCTTCCATTAGCATTTCTGTAAAAAGTTCAGGAAATTAAAAACTTTTAACATTATAGAATTTTACAGCTAGAACTCATCATTTTCAAGTGATGAATTTCATTGAGGAAGATGAAATTGCAAGAAGTTAGTAAGGCTAACTCAACAAGTGGTACAACTTAAGGTAGACAGCAGGTTGACCTACATCCTGGGAATCTCATGATATTAATGGTTTCAATCCCATCTTTTCTGATAATATCTAATACTCAAAAGCTGAAGAGTCTCCAGTTTTACTTATGTCTTATATTAATATACTAGTTGCCACACATAGATGTTTTCTATTGAGGACTGTCCAAATTTTTGGCTTTTCTGGGCCACATGAGAAGAAGAAGAAGAGTTGTCTTGGGCCACACATTAAGTGCACACACACTCATGAAAGCTGATGAGCAAAATAAAGCTCTGTGCATAATTTTTATGATATCCACTACCACATATAAGCAAAAATGTCCTCACATAGTACTTCTAATTATTCAATGATGTGTTTAAAGAGTCTTTTAAAATCATTGAGCAGCTCCCAAGTTTGTGATCATTAATAAGGAAAGTGTACATATCAAAGTCATCAAATGTCTTGGAGGGGGTTTAATGCTTTTTAGTATAAAAGTAAGAGAAAAGTGGGTAACATAAAAACTAACATATTTGACACTGTATTTGAGAAAGTAATGCCTCAATATCTGGTTACATGGTAGTAGTTGCAACTCTCAGTGAATTCTTAAGATCCTCGTCAGAAAATTTGGTTCTATTTTATTCTTAATGTGATTCATTCTTGAAAATAGTTGCTCACAAATGTAGCAACAGCCAAAAAGCAATGAAAAATGAGTGAGGAATGGTTATGAAGTGGAGGATATTTGTCTCTGGGAAGATAGGACCTATAAAACTCCAGTAAAGAGATTTGATCAAAATTTTCATTAAATTGAATGTCAGATTTCTTTTCTTTTTCATTTATTTATTTATTTGGGGGACAGAGTCTCAAGCTGTTGCCCCGAGTAGAATGCCACAGCTCACAGCAACCTCCAACTCTTGGGCTTAAGTGATTCTCTTGCCTCAGCCTTCCAAGTAGGTGGGACTACAGGCACCTGCCACAATGCCTGGCTATTATTATTATTATTATTTTGGTTGTAGTTGTCAACATTGTTGTTTGGCGGTCCCAGGCTGGGTTCAAACTCACCACCTTTGGTCTATGTGGCTGGCTACCTAGCCGCTTGAGCTACAGGCACCGAGTCTGAATCAGCTGTATGCATTCCATTTGAAAACTGGCAGGTAATTTGTGCATAAATTTTCTTGATGTAGTATATGGTGATACTTCATCAAATATGAGTTTGGGGTGCCAATTGCATCTCCTATTAACTTTATAGGTCCCTCTCTCCCCAAGTACTATCAGTAACAATACCAGATATGTTGATAGTGGACAAAGAAAATTGCTTTAACATGTTTTCCTGATTCATATAAATCTATTGATTTAGTTGTGTCTTTTAATGGCACTAAAGAAGCCATTTTCTTCAGTGACATTAAATTTGTCATCAATATCTCTAATAAAAATGGCAGATTGAGCCATATTTGTAGCAACAGTGCTGTCATCCATTTCCAAAGAATAAAATTTAAAATTTGCAGCTTTCCTCTCCAAACTTCTTTCGATAGATTTTCCAGTTATTTCAGTTCACCTTGTTACAGTCTGGTGAGACAAACTGATTTTAGAAATATTCCCCCCTTTTCTCAGGGCAAATTATATTTGTCATGCTTTCCATACATTATTTAGTAGACTCACCATTAGTAAATGGTTTTTATTTTTGCTATTAAATGTGCTACTGAATAACTAGCTTTTATAATTTAATGCAATTGAGTTGTAACTTTAACAACATTTTGTTGTTGTTGAGGCAAGTTCTGGTATACCTGGTAAGCTAGGCAGCCACGCATGGGGAGATTTGAGTGACACATGCTTTCCAGGGAAAGCCACTGGATGGCCAAGGAACATGGTTTGGAAATGTTGAGAAGCGTCTATTAAGTGAACTGACTAGAGCTTCAGGCTCCCAATCCTGTGGGGTTTGAGGGCAAAATAATCAAGAAAATGGGACTGGATATCCTCAGCAAATACAGAGGTTTTCAGACTCCATCTTATACAGTGGTATCAGTGTTTTGATTAGCCTCTCATACCCTAGATCCCTAGAAGATCACCAGTTGCTCAGGCAATATATGGCAAGGAATGGAAGTGTATATATGTATAATTTTTTCAACCTTTCCCCCCTTAGATTTTTCTTTTTCTTCTTTTTTTCTCTTGTAATTATATATTTTTTTCCTGTTTCCTTCCATAGTAAGGGCTCCATTTTTTGCTAGTTTTTTTTCTCTCTTATTTTTTTCCCCACAGTTTTATCCCTTAAGGTTTTTTATTTGTTTGTTTGTCTGTTTTGTTTTGCTTTAGAGTATTTTGTTTTTCCTCCTTATTTGGTGGAGGGGGAGGGATCTTATTTTTTCTCAGGCTGATAAGGAGCTCTAAACCTCCAGGGACCCAACTAACCCAAGCCCCCAGAGGCTGGGAATTATGGGTTTGGGTCAAAGCACCCTACTGAATATCACTATTACTCCTATTTCTCTCTTTCTGTTCCTCTCTTTTTTTAGCCAATCTTTCCTTTTAAACCACCTATATTTTTTCTTTTCTCTCTTTTTTATCTTTTCTCCCTTCTCACTCTTCACTTGTCTCTTCCTTTTTGTTTTATACCTACACATCAACACTTTAGGTAAGAGACAAGGTGACCTAAAGAACAGAGGATGTGAAAGGAAAAAATAGGGTAAGGGAAGGGAACAGATGAAAAGAAGACACTCAGAGGAGGAAACAACAGAAAAATCCTGGCAACATGATAAACCAGAAGGGCAACATCCCCCTCACCCCCAGAGATCATGAGGTAATGACTGAAGGAGATTCCACCTATAAAGAAATGTTAGAAATGATAGAAAGGGAATTTAAAATATAAATAGTAAAAACAATGAAGGAAATTGATAATGTGGAAAATAACCAAAAGGAAATCCAAAAACAGAACCAAATAAGGGTGAACAATATGAAGACTATAGAAAGTGTATAGCAGAGCTTAAGGAATTGAAGCAGTCAATCAGGGAACTTAAAGATGCAGTAGAAGGTATCAATAATAAAATATGCCATGGAGAAGAAAGAATCTTGGAGCTAGAAAATAAAGATCTTGAACTAACATAGGCAGTTAAAGAGACAGAAAAAAGAGAGAGAGAGTAGAACATGTACTCAGAGAATTATGTGATTTCATGAAGTGTTCTAACATATGAATTACAGGTATCCTATAAGGGTTAGAAGAGCATGCCAGAGGAATGGCAGCCCTGGAGGATATCATAAATGAAAATTTCCTTAGTATCACCAAAGATTCCAACATTCTCCTTTCAGAGGGATATGAACCCCAGGTAATTTCAACTAAAATAGAGCTTCTTCAAGACACATTGTCATGAAACTGTCCAAAGTCAAGACAAAAGAGATAATTCTGCAAGCAGCCAGTAGTAAGTGCCAGTTGACCTATGGGGGAAAATCCATCAGGGTGACAGTAGACTTCTCAAATGAAATTTCTCAAGCCAGGAGAGAATGGTCATCTACCTTTAATCCTCTTAAATAAAACAATTTTCAGCCCAGAATTCTATATCCTGCTAAGCTAAGCTTTAAAATTAATGGAGAAATCAAATCTTTTAATGACATGCTAACAGTGAGGAAATTAGTCATAAGAACAGCTCTACAGGAAACATTTAGACCTATTCTCTACAGAGACCACCAGCAAACTAAGCACTCAGAGACTAAAGGACAAAACTTAACTTCCACAATGATGCAAAAGATAAAACTAAGCAATAGACTTTCACAAAATAAGATGAATAGAATTGCACCACACTTATCAATTCTCTCAATAAATGTTAATGGCTTGAATTCTCCACTGAAAAGGTACAAGCTGGCTGATTGGATAAAAAAGCACAAACCATTCAGATGCTGCCTATAGGAAACCCACCTAGTCTTAAAGGACAAATCAAGACTCAGGGTGAAAGGAGGGAAAGCAATATTTCAGACAAGTGGAAATTAGAAGCAAGGAGGATTTGCAATCTTATTTTCAGATACCAGTGGATTTTAAGCAACTAAAGTCACAAAAGACAAAGTGGACACTTCATCTTGGTCAAGGAAACAATATAACAAGGGGACATTTCAATTCTAAATATTTATGCACCCAACTTAAATTCTCCCAGATTTATAAAGCCAACCTTAATTGGTCTGAGTAATATCAATCCTATAACACCATAATAGTAGGAGACTTTAGCATTCCTCTTACAGAGATGGTTAGATCTTCTAAACAAACTTTAAAAAATACAAGGGACCTAAATGTGACCCTAGAAAAACTGTGCCTACTAGACATACAGAACACACCATCCAGGAGCTAAAGAATATACCTACCTTCATCGCATTGACCCATAGAACATTCTTCAAAACAAATTATATCCTAGGACACAAATCAAACCTCAACAAAATCAATAGAATTGATACTATGCTTTGTGCCTTCTCAGACCATAAGGCAATGTAGGTGGAACTTAACCCCAACCCACTCCACCCCCCAAAACTTTCATCCCCATATAAAGGCATAGAAACTAAATAACCTCCTGCTGAATGCCATTTGGGTCAAGGAAGAGACAAAAAAAGAAATAATTAACTTCCTTGAGCATAACAACAATGAAGACATGAACTACAAAAACCTGTGGGATACTGCAAAAGTGGTCTTAAAAGGAAAATTTATCACATTAGATGCCTAAGTCCAAAAAGCAGAAAGAGAGTCTATCAACAATTTAATGAATCATTTTAAAGAAATGTAAAAGGAAGAGCAATACAATCCCCAACCCAGCAGAAGAAAAGAAATAACCAAAATTAATTCAAAATAAATGAAATTAAAAATAAAAGAATCATTCAGAAAGTTAATGAAACAAAAGTTGGTTCTTCAAAAAGATAGATAAAATTGATAAACCATTGGCCAGATTAACCAGAAATAGAAAAGTAAAATCTTTAATAACCTCAATCAGAATTGAAAAGTGGGAAATAACAACTGATATCACAGAGGTACAAGAGACTATTTCTGAATACTACCCAATACTCTATGCCCAGAAATTTGACAATGTGGAGGAAATAGACCAATACCTGGAATCACACCATATCCCTAGACTTAACAAGGAAGAAATAGGTTTCTTGAATAGACCAATATCAAAAAGTGAGATTGCAGAAACAATAAAAAAGCTTCCAACAAAAAAACCTGGGACCAGATGGCTTCACATCAGAATTCTATCACACCTTCAAAGATAAGCTTGTACCTCTACTGCAGAACCTATTCCAAAATATTGAGAAGGAAGGAGCCTTCCTCAAAATGTTCTATGAAGCAAACATCACCTTGATTCCAAAACCAGGAAAAAACCCAACTAAAAAGGAGAACTACAGAAAAATTCCACTAAAGACTATTCTGCCAAAATACTTAACAAAATCGTAGGTAATAGATTGCAGCTGCATATTAAAAAAGTTATATATCACAATCAAGAAGGCTTCAAACAAGAGATGCAAGTCTGGTTTATATGCAAATTATAAATGTAATATCCCATATCAATAGAAACAAAAACAAAGATCACATTATCCTCTCAATAGATATCGAAAAAGCATTTGGCAAAATTCAGCATCCTTTTCTAACAAGAACACTTGAGAAACTAGGCATAGGTGGTACATTTATTAAGCTGATTGAAGCCATCTATGACAAACCCTCAGCTAGCATCATACTGAATGGAATAAAACTGAGAGCTTTTCTACTTAGAACTGGAACCAAAGATGTCTCCTATCACCACTATTATTCATCATTGTGCTACAAGTTCTAGCCAGTGCATTCAGGTTAGAGAATGATATAAAGAGCACCCAAATGGGGGCAGAGGAGGTCAAACTTTGGTCTCTACTGATGATACGAGCTTATACTTAGAAAACTCCAAAGACTCAACCACAAAACTCCTGGATGTGATCAGGAAATACAGTAATATCTCAGGGTATAGAATCAATGTTCACAGTCAGTAGCCTTTGTATATGCCAATAACAGTCAAGTTGATAATCAAATCAAGGACACATTCCCTTCACAGTATCTTCAGAGAAAATGAAATTCTTAGGAATATACCTAAGAAAAGAGGTGAAGGATCTTTATAATGAGAATTATGAAACCCTAAGAAAAAAAATAGAAGAAAACATTAACAAATGGATGAGCATACCATGCTCTTATCTGGGAAGAATCAACATTGTTAAAATTTCTATTCTACCCAAAGAAATCTACAGTACAATCCCCATTAAAATACCAACATCATACTTTGAAGAACTGGAAAAAATAGTGCTTAATTTTGTATGGAACCAGAAAAAACCCTGTATAGCCAAGGCTATTCCTAGTATCATAAACAAAGCTGGAGGCAACACCCTACCAGACTTCAGGCTATATTACAAGTTCCTGGTAATCAAAACAGCATGGTATTAGCACAAAAATAGAGACATAGACATAAGGAACCAAATAGAAAACCAAGAGATGAAACCAGTCTCTGATCTTTGATACACAAATCAAAAGTATACAGTCGGGAAAAGAATACCTATTCAACCAATGGTGGTGGGAGAACTGGATAACCACATGTAAAAGACTGAAACTGGACACACACCTTTCATCAGTTATAAAAATTGACTCAAGATGGATAAAAGATTTAAATTTAAGACCCAAAACAATAAAGAATCTTAGAAAAAAGTGTGAGAAAAATTCTCGATGTTGGACTGGGGAAAAATTTTATGACAAATTCTTCAGTGACAACTACAACAACAACAAAAATTAACAAATGGGACTTAATTAAGCTGAAAAGTTTCTGCACAGGTAAAGACACATTAAGTAAAGCAAGAAGACAACCTTCAGAATGGGAAAAGATATTTGCATATTATGAATCTGACAAAGGCTTGATAACCAGAATCTACAGAGAGCTCAAATTAATCAACAATAAAAGAACAATAATCTCATGAACCACTAGACAAGAGAAATGAACAGAACTTTCTCTGATGAAGACAGATGAATGACTAACAAACATTTGAAAAAAATGTTCATCATCCCTGATTGTTAGAGAAATGCAATCAAACTCACCCTAAGATATCACCTAACCCCAGTGAGTACAGCCCACATCACAGTCTCAGAACTGCAGACGCTGGTGTGGATGTGGGGAAAAGGGAACACTTTTACACTGTTGATGGGACTGCAAATTAATAAACCTTTTTGGAAGAAAGTATGGAGAATCCTCAAAGCTCTCAAGTTAGACTTCCTATTTGATCCTGCAATCCCATTACTAGGCATCTACCCAAAAGAAAAAAATCCTCTTATCATAAGGATGTTTGCGGTGGACTGTTTATTGCAGCTCCATGTACAATTGCCAAAATGTGGAAACTACCTTAATACCCACCAACCTAGGAACGGATTAACAATGGAATACTATTCAGCTATTCAAAAAGATGGAAACTTTGCATCTTTTGTATTAACCTGGATGGAGTTGGAACACATTCTTCTTAGTAAAGCATCACAGGAATAGAGAAGCAAGAATTCAATGTACTCAATTCTAATATGAAGCCAGGAGATGATCTAATACATACCCACCTAAGAGAAAAACTCAAATCAATTTAATGGGGGGATAAGGGAGCCGGGAGATGGGACTAGGTAGGAGGATAAGGGTGCTCCCACTTAAGGGGCACCATGTTACAGTGTATGGCACACCTCTTAGAGATGGGACACAATTATAAGAGGGACTTTACTAGCAAATGCAAACATTGCAACTTAATTCTTTGTATCCTCAATTAACCTGAAACAAAAATTTTTTTTTTTTCAGTTTTTGGTTAGGGCTGGGTTTGAACCCGCCACCTCCGGTATGTGGGGCTGGTGCCCTACTCCTTTGAGCCACAGGCACTCCCCAACCTGAAACAATTTTTTAAAAAGTAACCAGCTGTCCACTTTTCATTGAACAATATTCTATCATCCATATTTTTCTTTTGTGAGGATTATGTTTTCTTTTAAGACATGGTAGAAACCATGATGAGACTGAACAAAATAATAACAACTCCTCTCTCTCCTCTCTCCCCTCCCCCCTTTCCCCTCTCTCTCTTTCTCTCTTTTCCCTACTCCTTAATGCTGCTCTGCAGCATCCCCCACCAATAAAGACCTTTTGTACAAAAAAAAGAGAAAGAAATAATAACAGAGAAGGGACTATATTTACTTTTATTATGAAAATTAACTGACAGGAAAATAGAAAGCAAGATTTATGCCCTTCTAAATCTTGACTACTGATTCAGGGTGAGGTGAAAGGCCAACCATGACGCACCATGAGTCATATGTGGAGTCCCCGAGGGGTGGGATTATCCTTAATAAACAGATAAGACTGCTCACCTGACTTCTCAATGATGTTAAACACAACATGTTGCAATGGTAAGTTGGAATGTTGTTGATAATCACTGCTTCACCAAGTCACCAGGAGTACACGTAAGGTCTGATAGTGTCAATTCTACTTGATCTTAGCCAAAAGGCCGAGAAGTGATTGATAGTGTCAGTTCCAATGAACTTGGAAAATCACACACTTAGAAGCCACATACCGCCATAAAACTGAAGCCACATGTATACAAACAGTGAGAGTGTACATAAGTTTATTAGAGGGATATGACAGGACGTTGTTGTCTACAAAGTTCACTCTTGAGAACTGTGTGATTGAGTTCCACCAAAAAAATCTCATAATGTTTGAAGTAAGTTTACTGTTTTATTGGGCCACATTCATAGTCATTCTGAGCCACATGCAGTACACAGGCTGCAGGTTAACGTTCCTGATGTGTATGGAAAGATGTCTTTATTCTAAAGATAGTCAAGGATTGGATCTCTTCTTTGGGCCACTTCCTCTGTCCAGATGCTGCTAAACTATAGTTCCTATCTATGACATTTGTGCCTCATTACTTTTTTTGTCTTTACGAAAGTATCTCATGGATCTTTTTTAAGTTAAACTTCAAACTGGACCAAAGATATTAAGGTTTTTGTTTAGACATAAGGTAGAATTTTAATATCATTACAAGTTTAAGGCATAAAATAAGAGTAGGATTATATGTTGTAAATCTATTTTAATACTTTAGGCTATATTAAAAAAAATCTATGTAATTTTTACTTTTGGATGGAATCTCCTTTATATAATAGGATTTTCCTTCAGTTGTTAGAGCAAGGAGGGGCAAAAAAAGGAATGAAGTTTTGAGAGTTTTTAGCATGCAGAAACTAGCACAAAGAGGTTTGATTACGATCTCAGAACAAAAGGAGGCCACTTTTATCTATTTGTGTGAATTTCAAAATAAGAATTGCCCCTCCAAATCTTTCCTTTATGAAAAATATTTTGGCACTAAGTAAGTTTTCTAATTAACTAGTCACTTTGCAACAAGATCTTTATTAAGGAAACTTTTATATCAGATGTAAAAAAGATTTTTTTTTTGCACTCTTACTAAAATACGTACATCACAAAGAACAGAGGATCATTCTAATTGACTAGATTGTTATATTCCACAAGTCCACCCAATATTAATCAAAAAATTATGTTAAAAAAATTATGTTGAAGCTATTAACTCAGCCAGGTATAACTTTCTCCACATGAAGATGTAAATATCTAAACCTCTGCCCCACTAACCAAAAGTGCAATAGCAGTTTTATATATAAATAGATAAAGATATTTTTAGCTGGCAAAAAAAATTCAGCTAGAAGAAAAAGATTTTACCAGCTTGGGAAATTTTCTCTATTCCTTCCCTTTACAATGTGGTAATGATTATGCATCTCTTAGCCATCAGTGTTTTGAGGATATCCAATACATGTATCATTCCTGTGGGTTATTATTTACATTTTTATTAAAATTCTCCTTCTCAGAGGATTTTTTCATAAACATAATTTTCTTGGTCTTTATTAATTTGCATAACAAGTTTTGTGTGTATATATTTGTGCGTTTGTGTGCAGCGCTGTATCCGAGTGTAGTTAAGAACCCTTGGCCTAGGTTGGGATTTGTTCTCTGAGTCTGGGCAGTTTGTTTTCTTACTAGCATGTATTTTGTTTAAAACAAGAATCCTCAGCTGATGAGAAAGTAGAAACTGAATATTTTTTCTGCTAGACATTATTTTTTTCTGATTTTCCATAGCAAGGGACTCTTTAGACTTTCCATCCTTGATACTGAACCACTCAAAGCTATAATGAAATGAAAACTATAGAATTTATTTATGTAGCTAGAGTTGGAGTGATGGGAGCAGGAGTGACTGCTGTGCTATAGGCGGAGTCATACTAGGGAACATGTAAAACAGCATAGTTGAGATCGACCTGGCAGTATAACTATCTATATCACTGTATTCCTCAGTTGGAGTATCAGTGGCATTTGTATAAACCAATTCTTTATTGGGATAGATTTCCAGAAATATCCATAGGATGTTTGTCTCTCTGGTCACTGCCAAAAATATGCAAGTATTACCTTTGAGTCATTCTGATAATCAAAAATGTCCCCATGTTTTCCCAAATGCTCAAAGGGGAAAGGAAGCACTTTAGACTGTGAACCACTAAATAGATTTCAAAAGATATTATAGCATCACACATTAAAAAAAATTTTCCTAAAAGAATACTAGTTTTGCTGACAGATCTTCTAATTGCCCATCCTAAAATGATAATTTTAATTGTAGTTCAGCTTTGCTCTGCACCGTTTCACAAAGCACTACATCCATATGGGGCTTAGGCCTTTTCTCAGTGTTGGCTTCATCTTGGATTCATTCTCTGCTGCCACCACGTTTGGGGAAAGTTTTAGTGAGAGTTCCCTGAAAAGGCATATTTTGCCCCCTTCTGTGTTTTCTCTTGGAGGCTCTGTGTTTCTTCCACTCATAGTCTCCAATTCATAGTTTAAGAATCTAATATCTATCAGGTGATAAGTTTCTAGAATCACCTTATATCCAGGGAAAAGAACAAAAATCACAAGCAATGTTTCTATATATCAGTATTAGTAGAGACCCTAGACAAGGTGGTTTATATAACCCCAAAAGGAAGGGAGTAGATCAAAGGGAATAAAACCTAACAGTTAAATGATGCCAAATAGAGAGTATGTCAAAAAACAGAAGAAAAATAAACATTTGAACTGCTGGAACTGTAAAACAGGTCTGTGCATTATCCTTAGGTAAATCAGGATCATCTGGGGTGAAGGACAATTTTTGTTCTTTTTACAGAAATAAGGACAACTCTTAGGTACCAAGAGTTGAAGAAATTGGCTCTTGGCTCAGGGAACAGCAAGGATAAATGATACTGGTTGACTCCAGGCTGAAGCTTCTTCAACAGCTATAACTTAAGTCTGATTTGGCTCCTTGAAATTATAGTAATTTTGTTTCTTTGTTTGTATTTGTTTTTTAGTTTTGACTTATTTTATCAAGATCACAAATTTGTTATGTTCACTTCTGCTTTTTCTTGTGGGCAAGAAAGATTATACTCTGCTTTTTCTTTTGTGGGCAAAAGATTATGCTCTGATGACCTGTGAAATTTGGAAAAAGGTAAATGAATCTAATTTGGTATCACAAGCCCAAATGAGATAGTATACTTTCATAAAGCAGAACAAAGGTGAACTTTTCTTTCAAAATACACAACTTTCAGGAAAAAAAAATGTGTGTAGCATGAATACACACACACACCCGTGCATGGAAATTCAAGAATGTGAATAAAATAATTAAATGAGTTACAGACTCTCTTCTTCATAAAAAGCATTTTATCAGACAATAAACCTACCAGAATCTTTAGTTCTCACTAAAACCCACCAAGGTATCCACATTTTACAAATGAGGAAACTGAAATTTAGAGAGTTTAAGTAACTTGGATATTGGATATGCAACATTTTGTATAGCTAGTATTCTTAGGCTGTGATTTCAAAATTTATAGTTTTAATATCTTTTTAGTACATTTGGATTAGGTTAAGAAAGAGAGGTGTAAGTAAGCCATTGTTACTTTTATGGAAGGAATTTACCCCAGTTAAAGATTATTGATGGTACATTTTACATATAAGACACAAAACTGGGTAAAGAGGAATGACCAAAAAATTATAGAGTACTTTAATTCTATAGATACCAGACATAAATTCTTAAGTTATTGACCCATGGAATAGTCTGAAAGTACATGAAGCAATAAGTGGCTTCTGTGAAATTTAACAGAAATATAAAGGAGAATTGATTAGTGAAAAAAAGTAATAGGAAGTTTGGAAGTAAGTAATCATGTAATTTTGAGTTTAAATTGGTCTGTGAAAGGGGTATTTATTTCAGAACTTTTTGTATGGTTAAAAATAAAATTTGGAAACTACTAGAATGTTCCCTAGTATGGAAAGTTGAACAAATTGTGGTACATGAAAACCCTGGAAAATTACATAGTCATTCAAAAGAACGCATTAGATCTATGTCAATTGTCTGGGACAGAATCTGTGATTATAGTGAAAGAGAAAAACAAGATGCAGAGATGAATACATAATACAATCCCGTACACAGGTTGGAGTCTCCAGGAAGCAGAATCTTCCTGGAGTTTAGAACTTCAGATATTTATTGAGGAGTGTCTTGGAATCAATGTTAATACAAGGGAGGGGGGAAAAACATGCTTTGGCAGAGGGTGAAACTGAGCTGTGAAGCAAGCCTGATGAATTCTGCCTGATGCAGTGGGGTCTTTAGAGCTGAAACAGCCATTGGAATGTCCCTGCATTGACCAAAATGGCTGGTAAATTACACCTGAGCTAGGTCAGCCATTTGATGTGGGCTGCCTAGGGGACAGTGTGCTCTTGGGTGAGGCAGCTCTCTGCAGCTGAGGTCACCATGAAGGAAACTGAGAGCTGAAGGCATCTACAGTGGTCCTACCGCTCATGCCCCTGGAACAAGGATCTGAGTGGTATTTTTGTCCATCACAATACCGAAAGCATATTATTCCCAGACCCTAAAGGTGGACACATATTTTTACATGATTATATATGCATGGAGAAAAGTAGAATGCAATCATACTCATGAGAAAAGTGATTGTTCTGGGGATAGTATAAGTTACCAAACAAAAAACTACAGGTAAAAATATTGATAATGGATAAGATATAATACCTTATTTTGGTAAAATTTAAAATGTGTTGATATAATTGTTAGAGAAAAGTATTTAAAAATGGCCATCCAAAAGTATTTATTGTGACAAATTTTCCATTATATGTCTCTATGCTCTGTGAGTACAAATAAATATGTATTATGTAGAAATTGTAAAAATTATAAAGCCATTTAAAAATTAGTAGCAAAGATGATGATACCTGGATATCACTGGTGTAAGTTTTCAAAAAGTAGATTTCAGGCTCGGCGCCTGTGGCTCAACAGACTAAGGCACCAGCCACGTACACCTGAGCTGGCAGGTTCGAATCCAGCCCTGGCCTGCCAAACAACAATGACAGCTGCAACCAAAATATGGCCGGGTGTTGTGGCGGGCATTTGTAGTCCCAGCTACTTGGGAGGCAGAGGCAGGAGACTCGCTTGAGCCCAGGAATTGGAGGTTGCTGTGAGCTGTGATGCCACAGCACTCTATCCAGGGTGACAGCTTGAGGCTCTGTCTCAAAAAAAAAAAGTAGATTTCAGAAGGTTTTAAATCATATAGCAAGGTGCTCTGAAAAACACAAGGTTTTAGAGGCATTGGAGTATTGTAAAACTAGTCACAACTCCAAAAGTTAAAGTTAATAAAATAAGCCTTTATATGCATCATGTATTTATTCAAATATTTCTTGAGTGTATTTAATGTGCCAGGAACTGTTTAGGATGAGTCACATCTAGAAAGAAAGCAAACAAAAATTCTTGCATGCCAGGATCTCACGTGCTACAGAGAAAATAAACAATAAGAACACAAATGAGTACATACCATGGCAGGTTAAAAGTCAGTGAAAGCCACTTCCCGGGGGAGCAGGTCGTCAGACTCCGTGATTTACATTCAGATTTCTGTGGGAGGATGCTCTTGAGAGGAACAGCTTAGAGGGCAGAAGAAAATGGGCACAAGGAACCCAAAGTGAGGTAGTGATAATGATAGTTTACAGATTAGGGGACGTTCAGTGTGACATCTGCCAGGACTGTTATCACTCCGAGGACATGATCAGTAGGACCACATAATTTAATACTGGTGTGCTTTCAGACTTTATCTTAATTCAGGATGGGAGCGTAGTAAAGGTAGTTTTGAATCAAAACTATAAAAGTATACTGATGTCCATTCAGAGTGGATGCAAACGGATTCTTGCCCTCCTTTCTGAAGAGGTGGAAAAGGACAGTCTGGCGAGATTACTGTGTACTGCATACCTGAGGCATTATCAGTGGCTCTCGCAAGAGTTAGCAAAGCAACTGCACTTAGGGTTTCTTCTTAGTTGAGTTATCAGGAAGTCATAAACCCAGGGATCCACCTGAATTTTGTGGAGACCTGACTGGAGAGTTAAGTGGAGATATAACACACATTACTAGTCTTGAGGCTATTATGTCTTTAACAGTTGCAATAATCCCTGCATATTCTCTGGTTTCAGTATCAGTACATTCAAGAAAACTGTGAGGGACACGTTTTGGAGACTTTGCCTTCTCCTCAATGATAGCTCTTAATGTATAAGCCAAAGAACCAATGTGGAGTATTTTCAAAAGCTGACTGTGTCTATTGGAATCATGCACTCAGAAGCCGTTGAGTCTGCAAACCCAGTGGTCCCAGCGAAGCCCCTGTGAGCCACACCTATGTCTGACTCCATTTAATAAGTATGCCCGTCTTCCAAACAGGAGGCTCATAGTGATGCTTTGGGTCTTCTAGGTGTCTATGTCTACTTGGATCTTCCGTCTAACAAATCTTGAAATGTATTTTCCCTTCCTCCCTCATTCTAGTGTACAATTATCCATATAAATGGCAAAGTCAAGTTGGAAGAAACTGGGAGAATCATTACTGCCTACCCTTACGGTATTTAGGTTGCTTCCTTCTGAGATAAAAGTCTAGCCTTCAGCCACCAAATTTTGGGTCTGAAAACTGGCTCAAATCTGGCATCTTGGAAATGTATTGAGATACTTTTATCTGAGGAGCTGCCACAGCCACCCCCTCATCCATCCTTTATTTTGGTTGTGTACATTGTACCTTTGTTGGCTCCATGTATGTCTCTAGAAGTGCTGTGTTCTCTAACCGCCTCCACAGCTCTCTGCAGATCCTCTGCTGGCCGCCACTCTGATGTTGCTGCTCATTATAATAATTGCCCAACTGGTGTCTGACAGTTCAGCACTGCCACCTGGTTTCTATTAATTAGCCATCTTATGAGTCCCACTGCTATCAGTGAGCCCTCTTATTAACAGCATCTCTTAACCTCATGTCTGGCTGGTGAAAGACAGCCACGACTGGGCTTTTCAGTATTGCCCATGCCCTTCTTACCAGCATATTTCCTTTTCCTTTGATGAATGAAATTTCCTCTCCTGGATCACAGTCAGTTTTCTGACCCTGTTAGTGTATCCACTCCAGCATGCCCACATCTATAAGCACTTTGATCCCTCTACAACTGTAAGATAAAGTAGTTCTGACACTTCAGCCTCACAGAGTGTAGTCCATTACTTTCTCCTGGATTCCAGGTGTCATCCTACCATCTTGTTTGTTCTACCTTCCAAGGACCTTGCTTGGGTTTTAAATCCTGCAACCTGGGAGATAACTCTCACTTCAGTAAATTCTTATATTATCCAGTATTCTCAGAATCCAATCCCAGGTGTACTCTCCTGAATCCTGGCAGTATATATCAGGTAGCTTCTCCTTTAGCTTACAATCCCTTTGCTCCATCTGCACTTCTCTAGATGGGTTAAGTTGTGATTTAAACCTAGTTATTGGTTTAATTTGGGAGGAGAATGGGGAGTGGTAACATGTCCTAGAGAGGGCACATTTGGTCTCACAAGAAAAATACCTCACGCAAAAGTAAGTTTGCCCATTCATGAGCAAGGAGGAGTGTTAATTAATAAAGGTCCAAAGGGTTCAAATGAATCTAAAAGTTCAAAGTTTGGATGTGTTACTACGCAGATATCTGCATCCCAGTTTAAATGCTCTATTCCCAATTTGGGATCTGGCCATTGCCTAGCAGATCCTAGGAGTTTCTTTAATTAAATATTGACTCTTCAGCTTTTTGCTCTCCACTGGCCACAGGAGATTCTTTTCATATAAGTGGTTAAGCACCCTCTGACTTTATGTGCTATTCTTAAATGTATTAGTGTCCCCCTAAAATAGCCATCTAATTCCAAATTTCTTTTTCTTTCTATTTTTTTTTTATTAAATCATAGTTGTGTACATTAATACAATCATGGGGTACAATGTGCTGGTTTTATATACAATTTGAAATATTTTCATCAAACTGGTTAAGATAGACTTCACAGCATTTTCTTAGTTATTGTATTAAGACATTTATATTCTACACCTAGTAAATTTCACATGTATGCTTGTAAGATGCACCATAGGTGTGGTCCCACCAATTGCCCTCTTTCCACTCATCCACCTCCCCTTTCCTCCCTCTTCCCTTTGCCCTTCTTCTTGAGCTATAATTGGGTTGTAGCTTCAATAAGAAAGCTATAAATTGGTTTCATAGTAAGACTGAGTACATTGGATACTTTTTCTTCCATTCTTGAGATACTTTGCTAAGAAGAATATGTTCCAGCTCCATCCATGTAAACA
>CAUYON010124222.1:0-15290 GCA_963573935.1 Arctocebus calabarensis | reverse complement strand
GCCTGGCCATTTTTTGGTTGCAGCCGTCATTGTTGTTTGGCGGGCCCGGGGGCTGGATTCGAACCCGCCAGCTCAGGTGTATGTGGCTGGCGCCTTAGCTCGTTGAGCCACAGGCGCCGAGCCGTGTTTTTATTTTTTAATCAGTAAAATGCAGATAATAATAGTAACATATCATAAGGTTATCAAGAAAATTAAATAAATCAATGTATATAAAGTATTTATATCTGTACCAGACACATATGTATAGATGTAATTTTCATTATTAATATTATCAAAACTTCTATTAGTATTATTTTCCAGCAATGTTTCAAACACTGAATAGCATACCAGCATCATCTATAAAGTTTATTAAAAATACATCCTGGGTCCTATTCCTGAATATATTGATTACAAGATGCCCAGAAATCCTTACATGTTATCAAGGATAGTTTTAAAGCAGCCAGTGCCCATTGCAGCATATGAGACTCACGGATTACCCTGTAAAGCTTGACACATTTCCTTTAGTATTCAATAAGGGGGGGATACAAAGAACACTTAGAAACAGTCTCTTCAGAAAAATGTAATTGTAAAAACATCTTTTCCTGACCCAGAAGACCCTGCAGACAAAATAACTCACCTCTTCTCCAAGAGAAAATTAAGGACACTGTCCTTGCCCTCAAGATGTTTAGCATCCTTCCTAGAAGGATACTGTAATTGAGGAACTGATGTTTCTAATTACTAATAATGATAGTTTACATTATTGAGCATTGGCTGTGTGTCAAAACTATACTGAGAAATTTTCCTGGATTAGCACTTTTAATCTTTGCAATAACATGGTGAAATAGGTGTTATGAGAAAACTACAGCTTAGTGAGGTAAATATTCTTCTCAAGATCATCCAACTAATTGATAGTTAATCTAGCTACTAAACTGTTATTTTAAGACTCAAACCCATGCTCTCAGCCTCCCAGGCCTGTGTCCTTAACAACCAATCTAAACTGCCTTTTTGGCAGAGAGTTCTAGTTGGTTTTTTATCATTTACTCTACATTAATTTCCCTATTAACAGAACCATAAGATTTAGCTGGGTACATTTCCACCCTAAATAAAGATAATATTTTCCAGCCTGCCTTCAGGTAAGTGTGCCTACAACTAAATAATGGAGAATGGAATACAAGTAGAAGTGACATATCTAAATTCTACGTTGTGCAATTAAAGGAAAGGGGCACCCCCCACTTCCCCTTGAATACTTTTGTTGGAGCAAGGCAATTATAATGTGCTATCTTGAAACTTAAAGATAATGGTAATATAGTAGGAGATAGGGTCCCTCTAATTCTTAGATACTATAGATTGCTTATGTAAACATAGGGTATTAAATGAGAAAGAAATAAATTTCAGACTAAATTTTGGGTCTCAAAGTCAAATTGTCCCTTTCTGGTTGAGGGAATTTATCACCACTAGATCAGCACTATAAGAAATGCTCAAAGAAATTCTAAACATGGAAACAAAACCTTAATATTCACCACCATAAAAACAAATTAAAGTATAAAATGCATAGGTTTTTTAAAAACAATTATACAAATGAGAAAAAAAGTCAAATAGCAATGTGTCAGAACTCTATCAAATCCACAAAGACAAACAGAAAAAAAAAGGAAAGAAAAAGAAAGAAACAAAGAATACACAAAGCAAGTAGATAAAAATCAACATTATTGCAGGAATGAAATCTCACATATCAATATTAAATGTTCCACTTAAAAGCTAGAGATTGGAGGAACAAATTTTAAAAATGCAAAGAAACTCACATTACTCATAAAGACACGTAGGCTGAAGGTAAAAGCTTTCCACATAAATAGAGGCCAAAAGTAAGCAGAAGTGGCTGTACTTATATCAGATAAAACAATTTAAATCAACAACAATAGAAAAGACAAAAAAATTATTATAAAATCATAAAGGGATATCCCTTTATTCAATGAGAAGGTATAGCAGTCCTAAATATATATGCCCTAAACACCAGAGCATCAAGACTTATAAAACAAATGTATAACAAATGTTACTAGGTTCAAAAAAAGAGATAGATAACAATACAATAATAGTGGAGGACTTCAAGACCCTTTCAATAGCAGTAGACAGATTATTGACGCAGAGAATCAACAAAAAATATGAGACATAAATTGGACTTTAGACCAAATGGACTTAAACATTTATAGAACATTCTACTCAACAACCATAGAATATAATTCTTCTTGGTGCATGCAATATTCTTTAAAATAGATCATATATTAGGGTACACAAGAAGTCTTAATAAATTAAAAAAATTAAAGTTATATCAAGTCTTGTCTCAGCCCACAGTGGAATAATTAGAAATAAATTCCAAGAGCAACCCTTGAAATTATACAAATACAGGGGAATTAAAAAACATGTTCTTGAAGGATCTTTGGGTCAATGATGAAGTTAAGATAGAAATTATTGTGAAAAATGTATGAAACTAATGAAAATGGAGACACAACATGCCCCAATCTATAAGATACAGTAAAAGCAGTGCTTAGAGGGAAGATTATAGTTTTAAATACTTACATCAAAAGCTAGAAAGATTTTAAATTAACAATTTAACATCACACTTCAAAGACAGAAAAACAAGAACAAAATAAACTCAAAGTTATCAGAAGTAAATAAATAACAAAGATCATATCAGACCTAAATGAAATAGAGGTAAACAAGTACAAAGAGTCAATGAAATGAAAAGTTGGTTCTTTGAAAAGATAAACAAAATTGATAACCCCTTAGCTAGATTAACCAAGAAAAGGAGAGAAAATCCAAATAAACACAATCAGAAATGAAAAAGAAGAATTATAACAGATACTACAGAAGTACAAAAGATCATCAGAGACTGTTATGCAAAACTATACTAGAAAACCTAGAAGACATGTATAAATTCCTGAAACATACAACCTCCCAAGATTGAACCAGGAAGAAACAGAACTCCTGAATAGATTGATACTGAGTAGCAAAATTGAATCAGTAGAATAAAATCTCCTAACAAAAACAAGCTTAGAATCAAATGTATTTACAGCCAAATTCTACCAATTGTACAAAAAAAAAAAAATGGTGCCAGTCCCACTGAAACAGTTCTAAAAGCTTAAGAAGGGGGAAATGCTCCCTAAATCATTCTACAAAGCCAGTATCACCCTGACATCAAATCCAGGAAAGGATGAAAGAAGAAAACTATAGACCAATATCTCTGATGAACATAGATGCAAACTCTTCCCACTCAAGTATCAACATTATAAGAAGTTTTAAACTCAAGTACTAGCAAAATGAATCCAACAGCACACCAAATGGATAATTCACTATGACCAAGTGGGTTTTATTCCAGTGTTGCAATGATTGTACAACATATACAAGTTAATAAATGTGATCTATTACATACGCAGATTAAAAAAAGAACCATATGGTCATCTAAATAGATGCAGAAAAAAAGCATTTGATAAAATACAGCATCTCTTGATGATTAAAGCCCTCAAAAGCCTTGGCTTAGGAGGAACATACTTCAAAATAATAAAAGCCATATATGACAAACTCATAGCCAACATCACACTGAATGGGGAAAAGTTGAAAATATTCCTTCTAAGAACTGAAATAAGATAAGGATGCCCACTGTCACCACTTCTAGTCAATGTAGAACTGGAAGTTCTAGTCAAAATATTCAGTCAAGATAAAGAAATAAAGGGCATCTAAATTACAAAAGATGAAGTGAAATTATCTTTGCTGACAGTATGATCTTATACTTAGAAAACTATAAGGATTTCTTTAAATGACTCTTAGGCTTGATAAATATATTCAGCAAAGTCCTAGGTTATAAAGTCAATGTAAAAAAAAGACTGATAGTGTTTCTATGCACCAAAATAACCAGACTGATGAAAGAAATTGTAGATGACACAAACAAATGGAAAAACAGCCCATGCTCATGGATTGGCAGAATTTATATTGTTAAAGTTACCGTACTGCCCAAAGCAATCTACAGATTAAATGCAATCCCTGTCAAAATATCAATATTATTTCTTACAGAAATATTAAAAAATTCCTATCATTCTTTTTTTTTTTTTGAGACAGAGTCTCAAGCTGTTACCTGGATAGAGTGCCGTGGCAACACTGCTGACAGCAACCTCCAAGTCCTGGGTTCAAGCGAGTCTCTTGCCTCCACCTCCCAAGTAGCTAGGACTACAGGGGCCCACCACAACGCCCAGCTATTTTTAGGTTGCAGCCTCCATTGTTTGGCGGGCTCGGGCTGGATTCGAACCCACCAGCTCAGGTGTACATGGCTGGCATCTTAGCCCATTGAGCCACAGGTGCCAAGCCCCTATCATTCTTATATAATAAAAAAAAAAGAGCCCAAACAGCCAAAGAAATCATAAGCAAAATGAACAAGTTGGAGGTATCACATTATTTGACTTCAAATTATACTACAAGACTATAACAACTAAAATAGCATGGTACTGGAAAAAAGTAGACACATAGATCAATTGAACAAAATAGACAACACAGAAATAAAGCCAAAAGCCTATGACAAACTGGTCTTGAAAAGAGCAGAGAAAAACATACACTGTGGAAAGGACATCCTATTCAATAAATGGTGCTGGTAAATTGGATAGCATATGCAGAAGAATGAAGGTGGATCCCCATCTTTCACCATATACAAACATTAACTCAAGATGGATTACAGGCTTAAATGTAAGACCTGAAACTATAAAAATACTAGAAACGAACCTAGGAAAAAACTCTTCTGGACAAGCCTTGGTAAAGACTTCATGATTAACACTTCAAAAGTATAAGCAACAAAAATGATAATAGGACAAATGGGACTTAATTAAATTTCAAAGCTTCTGCACAGCAAAAGAAATAAAACAACAGAGTTAACAGACTACCTGCATAGTGGGGGAAAATACTTGCAAATTATACACCAGCAAGTGACTGATACCTATAATTCACAAAAACTTCAATGAATTAAAAATATCCCTAAATAACAACCCCATTAAAAATGGGGCAAAGGACATACACAGACATTTTTCAAAAGAAGACATACAAATGGCCACAAAGCAAATAACAAAGTGCTCTACATCACTAATTATCAGGAAAAAGCAAATTAAACCCCAATGAAATATTATTTTCCACCAGTTGGAATGGCTATTATTAAGAACTCAAAAAAATAACAAATGTTAGCAAGGATGTGGAGAAAAGGGAAAACATATATTGTTGGTGGGAATATAAATTAATGCAACCTTTATGGGAAACAATATGGATATTTCTGAAAGAACTAAATATAGAGCTTCTATTTGATTCAGTAATGCTACTACTGGGTGCGTATCTTTCTGTGCCCAACTTACATCACTTAATATAATGTCTCACTCATACATTGAAGCTAAAAAAGTTGATCTCATGGAAGTAGAATAGTGCTTACTAGTGTCAGGGAATGGTAATGGAGAGAGGGGATAATCAAAGTTTGGTGAACAGGTACAAAGGAACAGCTAGATCATAGAAATTAGTTCTAGTGTTCTCTACCACTAAAAAGTGACTATAATTAACAACAATTTACTGTGTATTTTCATATAGCTAGAAGAGCGGGCTTGGAATGTTCCACATAAAGGAATAACTCTTTGAGGAGATGGATATGCTAATTACCTTCATTTGATCAGTATATATTGGATACATGTGTTGAAATATCATACTGTACTCCATAAATATGTATGATTATTACACCAATTAAAGTAATAAGAAAAGCAAAGAACAAAAACAAATTTTGAGTCACAACAGCAATTGAATCTATATCACAACTTATTTTTTTAAAAAGGCTGTAGTCATGAGTAGCCTTTGTATGTATTTGAAAGTTTTGGAAAGGATCCTTTTAGCCTTTGTGAACTGACTTGATAGGTTCTAGGGGTTCTTACCTCCAGAATGCACATGATGTCAGGCCTATTTGAGACAGCAGTAGTGTCTATGGGCCTTTTCAGGGGTCAATAAAATATCAACATTATCAGAAGTTGCAATTCCATTATTTGCATCTACTAACCATGCTGCTCGGCCCACAGACCTCTAATGTCTCCCTTTTTTGGTCTGGCGCCAAGGTGAAAAAGAAGTTCTAATGGAGTCACATAAATGATATCACACAGGACACTTACATTGTGCTGTTTCTATAAGTACTAGGTTGTGAGATGTCACAGAGATACTATTGAAAGTTGGAAAAATGTCCCTTCAACAGTATATACATTCCATTGATTACAGTTTTCGGTGAACCCCCATTTTGTACTAAATTTGTCCTGGTTTTAGTTCTTAAGATACAAGGTACTGGGAGCTGTAACTCATTGTATTTGATTAAAAATATCAGTGGATTTACATTTAATCATAATGTATAATAATAATAATAATGACTAAATATAAAAAGTTCTTATTACTAGCATGCAATTCTTTATAACATGTCCCAGTACCATTGCCTGATGTTTATATTTATATATTATGTCATTTAATCTTCAATATAACCCTATGATGTAGGTAATATTAATATCCTATTTTCCAGATAAGAAAACAGTACCCTTTCTAATTGTGTTTAAAACAGCCCAACTGTCGTAATACAGTTGCCCCTCAGTGTTTGTGGAGGGATTGGTTCCAGGACCTCCACACATACCAAAATCCACAGGTACTTGAGTCTTTTATAACATGGCATAGGATGTGCATATGTGTATACTTTAAATCCTCTCTAAATTAATTACAATACCTAACAGAATGCCTACATATCACTTCATTTATATGGATTCAGTGTAGTACTCAGCACATGGCAAATTTAACTTTTGCTTTATGAAAATTTGTAAAATGTTTTAAAAATATTTTTAATCCATTATTGGTTGAATCCATGAATGTGGGACCCAAGACCATACTGAGTTTCTCTGAAGGCAGAGGAATCTTGAATAACATGAAGGACAGTAGTTACTATATTTAAAGCACTTCCTATACATGTACATGTTAAGTGTTTTACACATTATTTTATTTAATCATTACAACAAGCCTATGAAATAAATCTTAATGTCATTTATAGATGAAAGAAATTGGGGCTGAGAAAAGCCAAATAACTTGGCCGTTGCTGTATAGTTTAAAAAAGAAAAGCCATGCCTGATGTTTAAATTCAGGTTTTCTGACTTCAAGTCTTAGACTCATTGAACTATCTGTGCTGCTCTAAACTTATACCATGAAGATACTTCTGATCACCAGCATACTGTTTTTTATAACATTGGTCTCTTTTAGAGTTTTGTGATCCATTAATAGTTTTTTAAATGAAATTCAGTGGCACTAAAGAGGATTTTTATATATCCATTGTATCTTTTGATTGCCATTGTATAAAAGGTCATATTCAGTCAAACATGGGGAAGTATTAGATATGACCTAATTTGCTTAATAAATCCATTTAGTTCCCAGAAGATGTAACACACACACACACACACACAATCCAGCAAGGAAGAGATAAGAATCCTCAAAAGGGATACATTAAGAGAGTCATATGTGGAATTTTGCAAATGTGATAAACATTTAGTAGAACAATGAAACTTAGACAGATGTGCCCTTAAACTAATTGAACAAAAATCTTTGAAAAGATCTTTGGTAGACATAACTGGAACAGAACACTGAAGGAATAAAAATAATATACAAAAGGGACTAAACAAAATATTTTACATTCTAAATGCATTGTATTCATAAAACACTTAGGAGCTGTATGATCTAACTGTGAAACTATCCTCAGATAAATTGATAAACGTTCCTTGAATAATGCAGAAGAAAAAAAGAAACATAAAAAGATATGAACTTTCTGCTAACGGGCTGAAACTATCATATCAATTTTGAAATGTTTGTTTGATATCGTGAATTTTAGGCCATTTTTGAGACAATGAATTGACTTCAGGTGAATGTCAGTTTCCCTCTTGCTCCTTAATCTCTCAAATTTTTCCCTCTCTTGCATCCATGTTGCCACTACCTGTGTTAAAAATGCTACTTATTCTTAGAGCAGTGGGTTTCATGTAGCTTCTTCGTCCCTTATCTGCCTTCCTTGTCGTAATGAACAATTTTCTAACAAAATGCAAGATTAATAGGTATTACTTTTCTTAAACTATTGGAGTGGTTTCCCCTTACCTTCAGGATAAAAGTCTGCCTCCTTAGTGCAGGATAAAAAACCTTTTGTGATTTGGCTGTTGCCTATGTGAAAGTGGTGAGAATCAAAATGAAGTTGTCTGTGTTAAAAATAAAAATAAAAACAGCTGACATATAAGCCTGTGAAGGGAAGAGAGGGTTCTCAGGATTGCATGCTTGATAAAAAAATTATCACAAAAGACTATAAAACCACAGTTTTTTCCAAAGGGTATTGAAACCTTACACAAACAATACTTCTGCAAGGACATTGCCCAACAACTGCCTGCCCAACTTTGGACTGGCGTCACCTTTGTTATTGATCCTGTAGCCAAGGATAATTATTTCAAAACTATTATGTAATCTTTGTATTTTTTCTTTAAAATCAATTGTATTACCTCCCTTAATAACATACTTAGTTTACTATGGCACACTTATTTCCATTGCAATGCCCTATTCCTGAATAAGCATCATTTTCTTTTAGCAATCCTCTCTTTGCTTGTTATTAATGTTTTCTATTCTCCTGGCCTGCCTTTCTCCTACATGCAACTTTAGTTCAACCAAACAGACTGTTCTGGACATCTACTGTCACTATAAAGATATAGAGTCAGCTCTGTGTATCTGTGGATTCAACCAACTGTGGATAGAAAATATTAGGAAAAAAAAACAAATGAAAAGTTATAGTACCACAAAAAGATAATAGAAAGAAAAATCAATATATACAACTATTATTAGTTACACAACTGTCAATAGTTACACAACTATTTACATGTCAATTACATTGTATTAGGGAATATAAGTACTTCGGAGAGGATTTAAACATACAAGAGGATGTGCATTATATGTAAATACCATGCCATTTTATATACATGACGTGAGAATCTGCGAATTTTGATATCTGAGGGGGTCCTGGAACCAATCCCCCATGGGTACAACGACAGAGTACTATATACTCTGTGTAGGAGAAACTGAGCCCTGATCTTTAACATAAGACTTGCTTCCTGCTTGAGAGACCTGGAGAATCATGAGAAGGACACATCAGTTGTGTGCATGCAGGAGATCAGAAAACTGGCCTCCCAGGGAGAATGTACATGTGAGGTGTGGCAATACCAGGCCTAATGGTTATGGTAAAGATTCTCTAGATTCCAAAGGTTTTTTGATGCCAGAGGCAGAGGTTGTGCTCAATGTTTGCAGTTTTGTAAAAACAAAGGTGGAGACATTCTGTCTGACCTTCTCCATGTCCTCCCTAATCACTGCTAATGTAGGGCAAGCAGCTTTTGCCTACTTCTTCCTGTTTTATGGCTCCTCCCAGAGTTCCTCAGTTCCCTAGATACTGACTTTGTGTCAAGCCTCTTCATTCCTCATGCCAAGAGCCCCTCATCTGGTAACTCCAAACCCCTTCATTCTGAACTTCACATATATACCAGATCCTAAATAAATTACAGCAATATATTGTGATTGCATCACTGGGCTCCAAGAATTAAAAAGAAAAAAAGTGAAACCTTACCAGTGAAAGCCTGACATAATTATGTCACTTCTCTTTCATTCTCCGATATGTTTCAGATCGTTTTATTCATAGGGTATAGTAGCAATAGCTGGTTTATCCTCAGACAACAAGTATCAACAACTTCCTATGTTCAGATCTAGGGGTTGGTTCCCACTGCCTTTCACCTTACCTTCTCTACTCAGTTAATTCTAAATTTATAGGCTTATTACTTTTACCACTCTACTTTCTGCTACACGATTCTATATTGGTTAGGAAACAAATCAGAATTTACACAAGTCTAAAAAATAAAGAAGCTTTATTACCATGCACAATAGGAAATCCTAAACATATTAGGTTGATTTAGCAATTTAATGCTGTCTTTGAGGACGCACTTTCTTTTTTTTCATTCTGCTCTTTATTGTGTCACCTTCATCCTAAACTGGGCTTCTAACCTACTGGTAAAAAGGCTATAGCCACTCCAGGCTTTGCATCTGTCTGCATGCCAGGCCATTCCAGCATTCCAAGCAACAATCCTGAAATTCACCTTTATAGACTTGTTTAGGTCACATTCTCCTTCCCTAGTACAATCATTTTGGCCAGTATAATGAGATATGCTCACTGGCTTGAGTAAATTAGGTTTATTCTTAGAGCCGTGATGAAGTCAGCCTTTCCCTAAGAACATGAGCTCTTTGGAGCCAGAATCAGGAAAAAGAAAGAAAGAACAGAGTCTGAATAGAGAGCTTGCAAGTTTGCAGTCTAAGACATAAGCCTTGAAGTGTCTAGCATCCAAACCCAGCTAAGTTATTAAAGCCTCAAACTTGAGTTATTATGGAGATTACACTAAAGAACTTCTAATTTGCAGCTGTTTAAGCAAAGATAAGAGTTTGTGAGCCAATGTGGTGAGTGAGGGAAAAGGGCATTTTTCCTAGACCTGAAGCCAAACAGATCTGAGTCTTGAACCTGGGTATGAGCCTGTAAATTGGGTTTGAACCCTGGCCAAGATGATCACTCTTTGATCTCTATTTTCCCTTTCTTGCAACCTGGGGATAATTTCCCTATCTTACTCAGTTTTGTGAGAAATAAAATAAGATTAGGTATAAAAAGTACCTAGCATAGTGCCTGGCACAGAGTGCAAAATCAATGTAAGTAACCCTTTTAGTTTCTAGTCACTAAATTGACTCTAAAATAATCAGCTTAATGATTTTTCCTTGGGTTATTTAGCCATTTGCCAAGCTGTCACATCTCTGTTAGCCTCCTTACGTAGTTGGAGAAGGAACTTCTCTTATTCTCAGCTTGTCTTCTTTGAATAGTGGGAAAAATCTGATATTGAAATTTCCAACAAATATAAATGCATTTTTACATTGGTAATACATGAACATTGAGCTTCCCCCAAATCCTGCTGACCTGCGTTATTTTCTCCTCACCCTAGGAAACTTCAACCATTGCATTTGATCCTTTCCTGATGCCTCAGGACTTATATCTATTTATTCATTTCTCACTAAGACCAAAAGCTGTTTTCCTCCAGGGTAGCCCATTAGCTCATTTGCATTAACTTTCCAGACTTTAAGCCAAAGATCTCAATGTCATAGGCCATGGAGCATCAGCAAGATATTTGACTAATTTTTGGTTCCTGCTTTTAATGCCCAACCTTGATGACATTTAGGTTCATGGCTACTTTTACCCCCAACCTAAAAGGAACTGTTTGGTTAGCTCAGACATGTAAGAAATATCAGAGTAAACAATGCTTTAGTGAACCTCTCCAAGCAGTTAAGATCATGAATAATTCATTAGCTTTCAGTGGCCCTCTTTGCTTCTGGTGGTCCCACTATGGGTTACAAGTGACTAAGCTCAGGGGAAGCCCTTTTCTTAGGATAATTAGTCTTCCTTCAGATCCACTGAATTAGCATCTTATTTTATTGTACCCTTGGGTTACAGTGGCTATTGAGTTATAAAATAAGCAAATTATTGCTGAAGGTCAACTGCAGACTATTGTGAAGCCCCTGATACTATATGAATGGGGCTTAAATCATTAGAAAAGTTTAGTTTCTAATTTCATGATTAGGGGGATATTTATTATTTTTTACTCTTCAAAAATGAAAATAGATTTTTTTTTTCTATTCTAAAGACAATACAGAGAATTATAATGAAGAAAAGCATCAGTAAGCCTAAATCCCAATGCCCAGAGATAATTGCTGGAAACATTTTGCTGTATGTAGTCTAGACCTCTTTCTGCTTAGATGTGTACTATAAATGCAATTTGACCATCATAGGGTATATCTTTTATGCCCCTAAAGAACTGTTTCATCATTTTTATGACTATGCAGCATTTTGTTGCATTTGTATGCCAGACTTGATCCAGCCTTCTGTTGATGATCACTCAGTTGTTTCCAAATCGTCCCTATTAGCAGTAACACTGTAGTGGATGACCTTAAACACTTCTGTGTACATATCAGCTTATTTCTTCAGGATACATTTCTAAGAGTGGAATAGCTAGGAAGATCAGAAGTCTTTGATTCTCAAATGATATCACTGGTTCTCAAATGGTATTATAATTTGCATGTTGACTGATGATACCTGAAAACAGGCCAGAGAGCCTATTAAAAGAAACCCATTGAGGGGGTAGCCTTTTAGGTCCTATTCCAAAATTGGTCTTAGACAATTTAGAGTAGTGAGGACCCCGGCTGGTGGGATCCATGAGTTAACACAAGGAAGCCCTACGACTATTTTGGATGGTTAGTGTGGGAGGTGAGTAGCTATAGCTAGAGGAAATCTTCAGAGGTTTAGCTCTTGACTCTTTTTCCCACTGCTTTAGGAAAATTAATGTTTAATTCTTCCAGTTCTAGGCTACTAGCGTTAGTGAACACTTGCTGGATGAGGGGTTGATGGAAATAGGTATAAATTAACCATTCTTTAATAGTCACTCCTCTACTTCCCCCAGACCCTCAGACTAGTATATTGCATACTAGAGATTTATGCCTCCTCCCCATCCTCTTTATTTCTGAATAGGGGATAAAAAACCTTCCTAGAGGATTTGTCTGATGAAGTAGCAGCAAACAGGAGTGTTGGCTCTGGAACTCATCATTTCCCCATCCTTAATCCTTGTAGTAATGACAAAGGATATTTGAATCTTGATTTTCAATCTGATATTTGAATCTTTCTCAATATACATGGCTAGACAAGCTGGCTGAGCTCATAAACCTAAATATCCAGACACCAGAGATAGTGGTAGAGACAGAAGATAGATAGATCTTCTGGATAGAGGCAGAAGCAAGTAAAATATTAGATTTAAAAATATAGTTTTTTAAAAAAGAAAACTACTTTAGCTTTATACACTGGCAGTATCATAGCTAATGAGGTTTGTCTGAAGTGCGATTATTGCTAATTGAAAACTTTTCCTAATACCCTGCCATAATGACTCACAATATAGTCTGCATTTGCAATTTGTTTGTTTGTTTCTTTTTTTAAAAAATATTTCAGATTAATATGAGGGTACACATGATTAGGTTACATTGTTCATGTTTGCTAGGTAAAGTTCAAGTTACAGTTGAGCACTTCACCCAGGGTGTATGCTGTATACCCTTTTTTTCATTGTGTCCATTAGGTGAGAGCTTACCAAAGCCCCTTCTTTCTCCCCTCTTACCTTCCCCTTCTCCCCCTACTTGAATTTAATTGTAGTTTTCTCTCATGTGCAAGTGTACTTGTTTATCTATTGGTTTCATGTTAGCATTGTGTACCTTGGATATTTGCTTTTCCATTTTTGTGATTCTTTACTAATAAGAATGTTCTTCAACTCCATCCAGGTAAATACAAAAAATTTAAGGCCTCCATCTTTTTATGTTTGCACAGTATTCCATGGTATACGTATACCACAGTTTATTAATCCATTCTTAGGCTGATAGGCATTTAGGTTGTTTCCATACCTTGGTGATTGTAAATTGAGCTGTGTAAACAATCGAATGCAAATGCCCTTATGATAAAATAATTTTTTTTCTTCTGGGTAGATATATCTAGTAATGGGATTGAGGGATCAAATGGAAGGTCTGTTTTGAGTTCTTTGAGGATTCTCTATACTTCTTTCAAGAGACTGTGTTCCCACCAGCAGTGTAATAGCGTTCCCCTCTCTCCACATCCACACCAGAATCTGCAACTTTGAGACTTTGTGATGTGGGCTATTCCCACTGAGCTTAGGTGATATGTCAGGGTGGTTTTGATTTGCATTTCTATGATGGTTAGGGATGATAAGCATTTTTTCAGGTGTTCATTGGCCATTTGTCAATCTTCTTCAGAAAAGGTTCTGTTAATGTCTTTTATTCAGTGATAAATGGGATTGTTTGCTCTCTTCTTGTTGATTAATTTGAATTTTCTGTAGATTCTAGTTATCAGGCCTTTGTCAGATTCATAGCATGCAAATATCTTCTCTCATTCTGAAGGTTCTCTGTATGTTTTAGTTAGTGTCCTCTTAGCTACGAAGAAGTGTTTTAGTTTGATCATATCCCATTCATTTATTTCTGGTGTTGCCATAATTACCAAGAGGGTCTTCTTCATAAAATATTTTCCCAGGCCAATGTTAACAGTTTTTCCCATACTTCCTTCTAGAATATTTTCATTTTGTGTCATAAATTTAAATCTTTTATCAACAAGAATCAATTTTTGCAAGTGGTGAGAGATGAGTGTCCATCTCCACATCTGTACATGTGGCTAACCAGTTCTGAAATAGCATCATTTATTAAATAGGGATTCTTTCCCCTAGTTTGTGCTTTTTTTTTTTTTTTTTTGGTTTATTGAAGATCAGATTGTGATATGTGGCTTGGTTCATCTGCATTGGCAATTTTTGACAGTCTTTATAGAGACCGAATGAATGAATAAATAAAGAAATAAAATCTACCACTTCCTTTCATAGCAGAACATGAATACGGATATATTCCATAGATTATTAAGGAGTGAGAAGGGGACAAACCCTGGTGCAGAAAATCTAAGAACCACAGAACCACTAATGTCTACCAGGCAATTCATACTTCCCAAGTAGAAGTATTCTTTTATTCGTAGCTGGGGATTCATTGAGGGTACAAGAAACCAGGTTACACTGATTGCATTTGTTAGGTTAATTCCCTCTTACAATCATGTTTTGCCCCCAAAAGGTATGGCACACACCAAGACCCTACCCCCCTCGCTCCTTCCCTCTCTCTGCTGTTCCTTTCCCCACTCCTGCCTCATTCTTTCTCTCTCTTCTCTCCCCTTCCCCCCGCACCATGTCATTAATTGTCATCGTATCAAAAGTGAGTACATGTAATTTATGCGTCTCCATTCTTGTGATGCTTTACTAAGAATAATGTGTTCCACTTCCATCCAGGTTCATAAAACAGCTGTAAAGTCTCCATTTTTTTTAAATGGCTGAATAGTATTCCATAGTATACATAAACCACAGCTTGTTAATCCATTCCGGGGTTGGTGGGCATTTAGGTTGTTTCCACATTTTGGCAATTGTAAATTGAGTGGCAATAAACAGTCTAGTGCAAGTATCCTTGTGATAAAAGTTTTTTTTCTACTGGGTAGATGCCCAGTAATAGGATTGCAGGATCAAATGGGAGGTCTAGCTTGAGTTCTTTGAGAGTTCTCCATACTTCCTTCCAAAAAGGTTGTATCAGTTTGCAGTCCCACCAGCAGT